>JAWQFY010000218.1:0-43469 GCA_037055185.1 Capillidium rhysosporum | reverse complement strand
TAATATAATATAATAATTTATAAGTTAATAAAAAATACTATTATTTATTAAATATATAAAGCACTATTTTAAAAAAAGGCTTAAAAAGTTTAAAAGTTATAGTTATAAATAGCATAATTAAAGTAATAAAACTTTAATTAATAAAGATTAAATAAGTAGCTAAAAAAATAAAGTAGAAAAAAATATATGCTAAAAATAGATTAATTAATTAATAAAAAGTATAATAATAAAAAAGTATTATTAAATTAAAATTATTAAAAAACTATAAATTGTAATTTAAATATTTTTATTAGCTTTACTAATTTTATATTAGAGTTTTTTATTAAAATACTAAGACTTTTTTTTAAAGTTATATATTAGTTTTTTTATTTTTTATTTCTATTTTAAATTAATTATAATATTTATTTAATATATAGATAGCTAAGCTTAGATTTAGTTAATTATATAGGTACTTATTATATTTAAACTAGGTTTTTCTACTAGTAAAATTAATAACTATTATTATCTTTAACTTAATATTATACTTAAATTAAAATTAAATATTTTAGCTTAATAATAGTATAAAATTTTTAAAAAATACTAAATTAGTAATATAATATAATATAAAAAAAAGTTTATTTAAAGTAAAAAAATGCTATTAAATAATAAAATAATAATATATTTTAAGTATTTAATAAAGCTTTATATAATTAGAAAACTATATTTAAATAAATTTAGTAATAATATAATTTTAAATAAAAAAGTTATTATTTTAGCTAAAGTTTATAATATGTTAAAAATTTTAAATTAATATAATATTCAAAAAATAAATATTTAAGCCTAATATATATATTAGAATATTATAGTTTTAGCTTAAAAACTTAGTAAATTTCTTATTATTATTTTTTTAAGTTTTTAACTTAATCTAATATTTAAAAAAGATTCTTGCTATTTTATTATTTTTTTAGCATTTAAAAGCTAAATTATTTTTAATAAGATAAATTATAATTTTACTAAAATTATTTAGCTATTTTCTTTAAAATTTAACTTAAATTTAGTTTAATTAAATATTTTGGCACTTAATTATAATAATTTTAATAATAAAATTTTCTATTTATATATATTTTTTAAATTCTTAAATATTAAGAATTTTATATATATTTAAATATATACTAATTTTAATTTTTAAAAAGCACTATACACTTTTAAAAAAAATCAAAAGTTAAATAGTTTACAGATTTAATTAAATTTGTTATAAGTAAATTATAATTTAATTTTACATTTTTTATCAAAATTTTAAAACTAGAATCATCTACTTTCAAAAGAAGTTAATTGCCTATTTATTTCTAGCTATATAAAGTTATTAAATTTATTATAAAATTATTTATATTTTAAATATAATTTTAATTCAATTATTAACTTTAATTAATATTTTTTAACTATATTAAACCTTTTTATAATTTAATTTGAAATTTAATAATATCTTTATTTATTTATTGTAGTTAAAACTCAAATCATATTTCTAAGTTTATTCAATTTTTTTACTGCTTAAACAAAGATAATGCAATTGCATAATTTAAAATATATTAAAAGCTTATATTTGAAAAATTAATCACATTATTTATAAACACATAATAGGCTACCATTTAATAGAATACAAATTATATAAACTTGGAGCAGTGTTACTTGTATCTTTGAATTTACTAAATAAAAATTTGACAAAGTATATCAAGATAAACTAAATTCTAAAATAATGGAAAATGGAAAAATATTATAAAAGTTAAAACATTAAATATATATCTTATGGTACATATTAATTCAAGAAAATAATATAAAAATATGTAATATGATAACATAGAACTAGAGAAAATAAAAAAATTACCTAAACGGCGGACTTGGATGCACAGGCTTAGTAGACCGATTTTAATTTTATTAAAGGTTGGTAAGAAACAAAAGAAAGATATATTAAAAAAAGAAAACCCTTGTTAACTTTAAATCAAGTTTGTAGACTGCCAATTAGATTTAGAATTTAAGTTCCTTAGGCTGTTCCCAGGTGAACTCGTCACGACCGAAATGACCGTAGCAGGCGGTCTTGCGGTAGACAGGCTTAAACAAATTCAAATCTTGAACAATCTTACCGGGACGTAAGTCGAAGTTCTCTTTGACAATGGTCAATAATTCGTCGTTGGATTTGACACCAGTGTTGTAAGTATCTACGTAGATGGACAAGGGTTCGGGTACACCGATAGCGTATGAAAGTTGTACTAGGCAACGCTTAGCGAGCTTGGCGTTAACAATAGATTTGGCGATCCAACGAGCGGTATAGGCAGCAGAACGATCGACCTTGGACCAATCTTTACCGGAGAAGGCACCACCACCGTGAGCACCCCAACCACCGTAGGTATCTACAATAATCTTACGACCAGTTACACCGGCATCACCCTGGGGACCACCGATGACGAAACGGCCGGAGGGGTTCAAGTGGTAGACGGTCTTGTCATCTAAAAGGTTGGCAGGGATGACGGCATCGATTACCTTTTCTTTAAGCTCCTTACGGATGGTTTCGTTGTCAACATCAGCGGAGTGCTGAGTAGAGATAACTACGGTATCAACACGTAAAGCGTTCAAATGACCGTTCTGGTTTTCGTATTCGACAGTAACCTGAGATTTGGAGTCGGGTCTTAACCAACCTAAAACACCGTTACGACGTAACTCAGACATCTTAGAGTTTAACTTGTGGGCTAACATGATGGTTAAAGGCATAAGTTCGGGGGTTTCATCGGTAGCATAACCGAACATGATACCCTGATCACCGGCACCAATATCTTCAATGTTCTGAGAGATCTGTACTAAACCACCGGCAATTTCGGGTGACTGTTGTTCAATAGCAACCAAGACGTTACAGGTCTTGTAATCGAAACCTTTAGCGGAATCGTCGTAACCGATATCTTTAATAGCTTCACGAATTACCTTTTGGTAGTCGATCTGGGCACGAGTGGTGATTTCACCGAAAACCATGATCATACCGGTTTTGGCAGCGGTTTCACAAGCTACCTTGGAGTAGGGATCTTGTTCTAAGCAGGCGTCGAGGATGGCATCAGAGACTTGGTCACAGATCTTGTCGGGGTGACCTTCACCGACTGATTCGGAGGTGAATAAAAATCTTTCACTGGTGGGGTTAGTCATCTTATTGAATTTAAGGTTATAGCTCAAAGGTAAAGGAAGCAATAAATATTTTTACAATTAAATACTGGTCTTCTCCAACTAAACCTTTTATACTAATTTGGTCTAGAAATTAGTTATCTTTCAACAAACCAATCAATTTCTAATTCCTTAGTTGAAACGGTTTCCAAATTATTAATTTCCACTTCATAGGTGTAGCCGAAAACTTACGATTTTATTGGTTACCGGGGATCATTGACCAAGTACCTTATCCTATTGGACCTGATATCTATTTTGACCGAGCTTCTTCCTCCAAATTCAAATTCTTTGGAGATAAAATTAAATTTAACTACTTTCCAAATCAAGATTATATAGTTTTGCACACTTTAATTGGCTAAACTAATCAATCAGTTCTCGTGACTAGTTTGTACCTTGACAGGTTATGTAATTTAGATAAAAAATGGCACCATCCTTAGAATTTATTAGCTATCTAAAAATCAATGATATTTTTTATCGCTGAAGTGTTTACAAATACGGATAAATAAATTTAGCTGCTCGGGCAAAGGTTTATTTCAATTATCACAACCTTTAACACCTTTAATATTTATATGATGAGTTCCAACACGTGTGACCTGAAAATTTGATAAACCTGATTGAAAACCTTGTCGTTAGCATTTATCCAAGAAGCCTAATTTCAAATACCACTGGACGATTGTACCTTTTGAGAATTCCCTATTTAGTTTATAATTTCCTTAGTCATTTTCTAGTTATATACATAAAGGTACGTATACCATCTACTTTAACATTTTGATACACATTGTGTATTTTTGTATCTTAAAAGAAATAGTGTGACATTATTAGCTACTTATACAGACTAAAAATTTAAATTATTAAAAATATATTTGGTAGAAGAGATAGATTCTGAACATCCCTCCGCTACTATTCGAGTCAGCAAAATCTATATAACATAAATCTCTTGGTTTATATATGCTGCTGAATAATTATATAGATTTAAAATGGTTTACTTTAGTTACTATATGTTTGACTAAATCGAAATTTATAAAACGTTGATAGTGTTCTACGTCTCATTAACTACAAATTTAAATATTTTATATATATATATAGACCCATTGTTATTTTCGTATATGCCTTGATTTGAAGTTTCATTTTCAATACTATCATTATAAATCCAATTTTAAACATTATTTTGGACATGAGTACATTTGCATTTGATTACAAATGGTATTTTCTCTAAAACTTTCGGAAAACCTATCAACGTTTGTAGTGTAGGTCGGAAAGCTAACAAAAATCTATGTACTATTTTTTATGGTCATAGAAGTATTCGCCAATATACCAAATTGGATTAGCCACTGAGCAAGTTGGAAAGGCTTCCGGGATGGTACCATAATTTGAAGTAATGATATTTTAGAGTTTATATATGATATAATCAAAGTATAATTTTTTTATAATAAATATAGAATATTTTTAATTTCTTGGCTAAATTAAGTATAAAAGCAATACATATTTGTTTTCTAAAGATATATTTAGACGTTTATCCTGGATGAGGTCAATTTTTTGATTTTATATTAAATTTTATAGAAATTTAGAAATCTGTTGTTGTTTGACCTACGTTGGATAAACACTTTAACCGGCTATTTCAAATATTACGTTTTGAAGTATAAGAGAATAATATACTATTTAATGAGACTTGTCATTAAATAAATCATTGCTTGTCGAGGTACATAATATATTTCTCTATCTTGAAATATCAGGATATATGGATATATTTAACAGTGATATAGCTAGTATATAAACAGGCTTTCACTACTTTATTTCTCATTATCGTATTCTCTAGCAAAGGTTATATAATATTAGCTTATATTTTATTTTAATATAGCTGATTTGAATTTCCCAATAATTACTTACCAATACAGCACTTATAGTGAATGCTAGTTTATTAGCTATAAAAATGATAGAATATAAAGAACCTTATCAAATATTATATTTATTGAATTTTAAAGACAAACTTATTTTAAGTTGAAAATTTAAAATATAAACTTTTGCTATTATCCAAAATAAGCATATATTTAATTGTATTTAGAATAAAAATATGTAATTTATTATTAAATTTTGTTTGCTAAATATATCAAAATATAAATAAATACTGCCTAATAAAATAATTTTATATTTTAAAATTTTTAATTTTAGTTAAATATATACTTTAAATTTTAACTGTTATTGTTAGCCATATTCTATATATAATTTTTCTTATCTAAAATTAAATAAAGTTATGATTTTAAGTAAGAAATTTTATCAAATTATACTAAATTATAAGCTAAGCATTTTATAATTATATATTATTAACTGCTATTAAAAATATTATATATATATAATAATAATAATTTATAGATTTATATTATTTTAATATAAATTATTACTAATAAATCTAAGATAAAAATTTATAACTTATTATATGTCTTAATATTATAGCTTTAGCTTAAAATATAGTATATTGAAAATTATATTATATATATTTCATTATTTTAATAAAAAATTATTTTTTTAAATTTTAAAGTTAACTTAAATAATGTTCTATTACTTAGCAACTTTATAAGTTACTAACTTAATAATTATTCTCATTATTTTTTATCTTCTCTTTTTAAGCTTATTTAATTTTTATCATTTTTTACTAATTTTAGATAATAAAATTATATAAATTTATTTTAATAACTTTATATAATAAATTTTAACAATTTAATCAAAATTTTAAATAAAGAAATATTTTTTATTTTATTATTTTTACTTAAAAACTTATAAGTTTAACATTTAAAAACAAGTTTAGTATAGCTGCTAGAACTAATTAATAAAAAACTTCACCTTATTAATATATAACAAATTATAATAACTAATAATTTGACCTTTTATAAAGCTATTTTAAATTAAACAAATTTACTTATAAAGCTGCTACTACTATATAATAGTAAAATATTTATTTTTATTTTTTATTTTTATTTTTCTATTTTGTTAAAAATATAAAGGCTATTTAAAATTGCAAATGCCCTTATTTTTTCTTATGAATTCTATATATTGAATTTAGATGCCTTTTTGCTACTAATTAGTTTGCAGTTTTTATAGCTATTGCTATTTATAATCTAAACTATTTATAAATATATATTAATTTTATTGCCAAATTACTACTATAATTAATAATAAAGTTAATTTTACTCTATTACTATTTACTAACTTTTTTATATAAATGCTTATATTTGCTATTATTTTTACATTATAGTATTTTATACTACATAATATAAAAATTACTACTAGTATTATACTAAAAACTAAATATTACAACTTTAATAAACTAATAAAGTCTATATAAATCTTTTATTAAAAAATTTTAAGTTTAAATTTTAATATAGATACTTTTTTTATTTTTATAACAATTTTTAAAAAAAAATAAGTATAAATAAAATTAAATAAAGTAAAAAAAAGTATTATTTAAATAAATTTTTAAAAAAATTAATATTAAAGCTTTAACTTTAAGCTTAAAAAATTAAACTATTTAACTAATATTATTTAAATTTATACTATAATAATATATAAATATATAAAAGTTTAATAAAATAATATTTTTATATTATAGCTATAAATATGAAATTTATATATAATAGTTTAATTAAAATAATAAATTTAATTATATAATTAATTATAATTTAAAATTATTTTAATTATTTTAAAGTATTTTAGTTTTTAAACTCTTTTTTAATATAAGTTTATATATTTAATAATATTAATATTCTAAAAATATAGCTAAATTGAAATTTTTAAAAGTTTAACTACTACTGTTTATAATATAAACTAGTTTATTATCTTTTATTAATATTAGTTTATTATTAGCTTTAAAAATAATGTAAGTATAATTTTGAAAATATTAATATAAATATTTAAATATTAATTATTTATAACTATTATAATTATTTAGTATAAGTAATTAGATTAGAAAGTTACTTAAATATATAATAAATTATAAAAAAAGTAAATATACTTTTTAATTTAAAAAAATTATAATACTATAAAAAAGGTTATATTATTAATAAACCTTATTTTACTTATAATATAGTAATTAAAATTAGTATAACTTTAATAATAATAAACTTAATAAAGTAAGTTAATAATAGTTTTTGAAAAATATAAGTTAATTAAACTTAAAATACTAACTTTACTTATCTTTTTTTAAAGTTTAAGAAATTATATAATATAAAATAATTTAATAAAGTAAAAATAATAAAAATAATAAAAATAATAAAATTTATAAATATAATTAGTTTTTTATTATAAAAAATTCTAAGGTAAAATATAAAAAAGTTGTTTTTTAGATATTTTATATAGTTATTTCTAATTTATAAAATTATACTTTATTTAATAAAAATAACTTATATTATTTATTTTATAATTTTATCCTTAAAAGTTTAAAAATATATTAAATATATTATATTATTTTTGAATAAATTTAAAATATAAGCTAATTATAATATTATATTATTATAGTTAATTTTAAATTAATATTTAACTTAGTAAAGTATACTATTTTTATAATATTTTTAGCAGCAATACTTTAGATATTATTTTAAATTTTAATTTTAAAACTATTTTATTAATTGATATTCTTAGTATAAATATAATATAAAATTTAAGTATTTTTTTTAAATAAAAATGAAATATATTTTTATTATTAATATAATGCTTAAGTTTAATATTTTAATTATAATAAGTTTATTTTAATAACTACTTTTGTTACTAATATTATTATAAAAAGTAAAAGTTTATATATATTTTAATATAGTATATAATAATTTATAAATTAATAAAAACTATAAAACTTTAGTAATATTTAAAAATAAGTTAAGAATTTATAATATATTTTTTTTAAAAATTAATATTTAATTAAGATTAGTCTATATAAGGCTTTTATAACTCTTATATAAAAAGGATTAATTTAATAAAAAGTTATATTAAAAATTGTAAAAATATAATAAAAAATTAAAAAGGATAAATTTAAACTAGTTTTTAATAAGCTAATAACCTATTTAATAAGGAAAGTATTTACAATTTCTTATAAAAAATATATATAATTTTAATTTAAAAAAAGCTAAAAAATAAAATAAAATTGCAGTTATAAAAAAAGTATAAAATTAAAACTATAAAAATTTAATAAATTAAAATTAAATAAATAGTTATAAAAAGTAAAAAATAAATTAAAAAGAAATTATATTAATTAAATACTAAAATGGTTATAAAATTAAAATATAAAAATATAAAATATTTAAAAAAAAGCTTTATTAAATAAAAGTATCAAAAACCTTAAATATTATAAATTAAACTTTTTTTTTAAAATATTATTTATTAAAAATAGATTAAGTAGTTAATATTATAAAAAAGATAGCTATTAATTAATAATAGATAGTATATTATTAATTAATAAATAGTCTTAAAATTTAGTATAATTATATATATAATATAATATTTTTAAATTATAAACTAAATTTTTTAAATTTTATATATATATATAAATTTATAAAAAATTAAATTAAAACATTATTTTTAACTTTATATTTTATAAATTTTTAGTTATAAATAATAAAATAAAATATTTTTATAATTTTATAATTTTTAGCTATAGCTTTTTATAATTATTTATAATCTTTTTAAATTAGCTTTATTGATATTTTTTATTTAATTATATTATATATAGCTAAATATACTTAGTTTAATTTTATAAATACTATAGTAATAGTTTTATATTTATAAATATATAAAACTACAAATATAATATTTTAAAATTTTTTATATAAAGTAAATAAAATATACTTTTTATAAATTTTTTTACACTATATATAAAAATTAAGTACTTTTAATTAAATTAAAATTTAAGCTAAAAATAGTTTTTTATTATATAATATATATATATATAATTAATTAGATTTTTAAATGATTTTATTAAATAAAGTTAAAATAAAATTATATTTTTATAGCAATATTATAAATTAATTTTCTAATTTATATAAACTAATAAGCTTTTTTTAATAAATTAACTATTATTAAAATTAGTATTATTATATATTAAATTATAACTATTATTACTTTTTTTACTAATAATAATATTAAAATAGTTTTAATACTATAGTATATATTTATAAGTAAGTTTATTTTTTTTATAATTACTATACTATAATATTTTATACTATATAATATAAATATAATATAAATTAATTTTTATATTTTAAAAATAGTTTTTATAGTTTATATTAGATTTTTTTTAATTATTACTATTACTTTTTTACTTTTTATTTTTATTTATTTTTAAATAAATAAAGTTTTAGCTTATTTTTTTTATAATATATTAAAAATAAATAATAAATTTTAATTAAAATAAATAAAATAACTAAAAAATATTATTTTTAATTTTAAATTTCTTCTTTTTTTAATATTAATTTAAATAAATATTTATTTATATATTTTTTATTTTTAATTACTTTTTATTCTTAGTTAAAATTTATATTTATATTTATATTTTTCTTACTATTTTTACTAACTTTAGCTACTTTATAATTTAATTTAATTATATTTTTATATATTTAATTTTCTTTTTTTATTTTAGTAATGATAGCTTATATAATTTAATTATTTTACTATTACTATACTACTATTTTATTTTTTTAATTACTTTTTGCTTTTTTTAAATCTTATTTTAAAAGTATTTTTATTTTTTATTTTATTATATATAAAAGTAGCTATATTAATACTACTACTTATTTATTTTCTTTAAATTTAATTAAATAAATATAGTACTTTATTTAAAATTAATATAAAAGTAAAATAAAAAACTTATAACTTTAAAAAAAGTTTTATATTTTAATAAAAAACTTAAATAAAAAATAAGTAAAATTAATTAAAAAAATACTTTTAGTTTTTTTTTAATACTTATTAAATAATTATAAATAACTACTACCTTTTTATAAATGTTATTTTAAAACTATTTTTTTATATTAAAATTTTAATAATAATTTTTTTAATACTTTTCTTAAAATGTAAAAATTGCTACTTTTTATTAAATACTATTTTAAATATATACTACTTTATTATAAAGTACTATTTTAAATTAAATTAATAATTTATAAAAAAAAATTATTATATAAACTATTTAAAAAAAGCTTAATTAATATAGCTTTAAAATCTTTTATCTAAATTAGTTAGATTTTAAACATTTTATTATTATAGTATTTAAAGTATATTTTAATTAAATAATAATATAAATAATATTTTAAAAAATAAAATAAAATTATATAATATTTTTATAATTTTTTAAAAATAATTAGTATATAAATTTAATTTAACTAAATTAGTAAAATTATTATAATATAATAAAATTTAAATTTTCTTTTTATTTTAATATATAATTTATTATAATATAAATAAAATATAATTAAAAGCTACTTTTTTAACTTTATATAATAAATAAGCAATTAATTACTTTTATAAATAGCTATTTTTTATTATAAATTTAAATAAAAATAAATTAAGCTAATAAAATTAGTATAATTTTTTATTATATATTAACTATATAGTCAATATAAATTTACTAAAAAAATTATTAAAAGTTATATTTTAATTGATATGAAAGTTTAGAAGAATAAAAAAGAAATAAATTAGAAATTAGATTGTAATTTATATAAAAGTTTAAGAGAAAATGAAGAAATACAAATTAGTATATAAGAAAAAAGTAGTATATACTAAAATAAGTATCTTATTTTATCTTTTTATCTTATTACTTTATTTTTATCTTATTATATTTTATTAGTTTATTGTTAGTTTTGTTTTATATTACTTATTTTTTTATATTTACTTGAACATTATACTTTTAGTTTAGTTTTAGAATTAGCTAGAATTATGATAATGAAAATATTAGCTTAAAATTAGCTATATTAAGGGTATAATTAAGTAAATTATTCTAAAAAAAATAGCAGTATTTATATAGTAATAACTTTACTACAAATATTTATTAGTAAAAGTTTAATAGCTCGTTGAAAGCTTTATATTCCAGAATACATTAATAAAAAATTTCAGGTTGAAATAATGAATAGAAAAAGCATAGTAGTTAGTTGAATAAAGTATAATAATTGTAATTCTAAGAAGATTTCTAAATAGTGTAAAGTAAATATAAGGTGCTTAGAGACTTCAGCAAAGGTATAGAAATGCAGTAAAAGCTAGAAATATCTATAATTAGGATAAGCTATAATAAAAATTACCAGAGAAGAGTAATAATACTATATTAAAAAGAAAACTGCTAAAGGGTTAGTAATGAAAAAATATAACTATAAAAGAGCTAATAAGATATAAGATAAAATATCTAGCTACTTACCAAAGGGCAAAAACAACTACCTAGTCAAACTTAATGCTTGAGCCAATTTTGGAACCTATAAATAGGTAGGAAAACAGCTTCAGTTAACATTATATATTTATTAATAAAACTGAAAAAGTTGGTTTAATAGAAAATTAAGCTAATAATTATAAAAAGTATATATAGTTACTATTAAAAACTATAAATATTAAACATATATTAAAAAATAATATTATATAATATTATTAAATAATTAGTAATATAGTTAAAGCTATTAAATATTTAAAGTTATTTTTTTAAATATAATAAGAAAAAAATTATATAACTATATAAAATATAGTATTGTAAAAAACTAAGTAAGATAAAGTAAAACAATAATTTTTTATTTTTATTTTTTATAGTAAAATTATAAATATTTTTAAATATAAATAAAATCAAGTAGTTTTTAAGTTTTATAAAGTTTTAATAATATATAATAAATTAAAAAAATTAAAAAAGTAGTTAGTATAAATAAAAAGTATATTAACTATATAATTAACATTATTTAAATTTTTACAATTTTTTTTATAAAGATAAATATAAATTTAGTTAGTATAGTATATTTATAATAATATTATAAAAATAAAAAATATATATTAATTTAATTAAAATTATATATTAAATTATAAATTTATTTGTTTTAAAGTTATATTTTAAAGATATTTAAAAAAATTAATATATTAAAAGTAAAACTTTTAATATATAAAAATACATATTTAATATAAATAAATAAAAATTTTAATATAATATATTTGTAGTAAAATTATAAAAAATTAAGCACATATATATATTTTTAGTTTAAATTTGCTTAAAAAGTTTATAAAAAATACTAATAAAGCTAATTTATAAAAACTTATAGCTAAAAGTTATAAGTTTTAATAAAGTAGTTAATTATTTATTTATAATTAATAATATTATAATATTATATATTAGTTAAATTATAATAGTAAAATTTTATTTTTAAATTTTTTTATTTAAATATAAATATATTTTTTATAAATTTAATAATAATAAAAAGTAGCTAATTAATAGCTATTTTAATTTTTTTGTAAACTTATAAAATATTTAATGTAGTAGTAGTAAATTAATAATAAACTTTTTTAATAAATAATAATATTAGTAAAATAAAAGCCAAAAAAATTATAAGTATAATTTAAATAGTATTTTTATAAGAATTTTTAAAGTTAAATTTAAGTAGTTTTAAACTTTTTAATTATTAAAAAGTATACTAATAATTTAGAAATTATTTTTAGTATTATAATTAATTTTAATGGTTTAGTTAAGCTATTAAAAGTTTTAAATATAAAGTATAATATCATTATAGTTAAAAAGTAATATTTTAATATTTTAATATTTTTTTAGCTTAAAGTTAATATTAGTTATTTTTAATATTTTTTTAAAACTTGTATAAACTTTAACAGCTTTTTTAAAAATATATTAATTATTAAAATTTAGTTTTAAAGTAAATAATAGCTATTATACTAAGAAAAATTAAAAAAATTAAAAATACTTTATAGTTAAAAAAATTCATATTAATTAAAGCTAATATTAAAATTTTAATTAAATATTTTATGTGAATTTAATAATAAGCTTTTTAAAATATATTTAAATAAAACTGAAAATAAAAATAAAGACTTTTTTTTTCTTTTTTTTTAAAGTTTATATATATATTAAAACTTTTTAATTTTGATACTAGTAGCTACTATTATAAAAGTATAAATTATAAGCTTAGTTATTAATAGCTACTTTATTTAAATTAAATTTAAAGATTAGCTAGCCTTTTTTTCTTTAACCTTTAAAAATTTCTATTATATCTAGCTATATAAATTGCTACTTTTTATTAATTTAGTTTATAATTTAAGTTTTTTATAATAGAAAACATTGAAAAAATTAGAAATATTAATAATTATTAAGCTAAAAAGCTTTATTTACTTTATACTTTAACTTAGTATTTTTCTAAATACTATTACTTTTTAAGTTTTAGATTTTTATAATATTAAGTTTTTAAAAGTAGTTACTTTTTAAAAAAGTACTATTATAATTAATTTTATTACTATTAAATATAAAAAACTATATATTTTTAAAAACAATCTAAAAGATAGCACTAAAAATCTTGATAAATATTGCAAAATATTCTTAAGTATACTAAAAACTTTAATATAGTAGTGATACTATTTTATAATAAATATCTAAATAAATTTATTTTTAGAATTTTTATTATTTAAAGCTTTAATTATCATTAGTACTTATTTTTAATTTTAAACTAAAACAATAATTTAATATATTTTTACATATTAAAAATTAAAGCTTAAATTAAATATACATACTTTTATAAAAATTTACTTATAATACATTGAAAAAATTAATTTTAAATAAATAAAAACCTATAAAAACAACTTTTTAAAAAGCAATAAAAATTAAATATGATTACTAATAATTATATAAAATTTCCCAAACATTGTAAACTAATTTAAAAATGTTTAAAAGCTGCTCTATTTAATGTTTTCAAAATTTAGTTAATTAATTTTCAGGTCTACTGAAAAGCTTGTTAAATTACAAAACCTATATGGAACTATAGTACAGTTTTTTTAAACTCAAAGGGTAGTTTGTACCTTAAACTAGAGCTATTTACAAAAAAAGCACACCAAACATCTGGCTTTTAAGAATTGCTTCTACCTGTATATTTTATATATAAAAATCAAACTTTCCAATATCTTCCCGAGTTAATATAAAGTTGAAGTAAATAACTTTTCCTTTATAGCTTTTTGGCTTTTAACAGTAAATCGTTTTATGGGCCACTAATATGCTTTTCTTCTGTACAGATAAAGGTTAGAATCGTCATTTATTTTGATGTATGTATCTAGTTATTTCTAGTCCCGAGAATAGGTTGTATGTTAATGTTTAATCTTCAGTTTTCTATTATTTGAATGGAGATAAGAAATTCAGGGCAACCACGCCTTTTTAGCACTTTATCCACCCTTATGAAATTGCGGATAAATAATTTACAGCTATCATCAATCTAATTTTAGATTTCAAAACGGAAATAATAGTTATTTTAAAATTAAGTTAATTATAAAGTTTATTTATAAGTGATTGTAAAGATAAACTCTGCCTATGGCTGAAATACCAACACTTGAAAGTCGGTAACAAATAGACTATCAAAGTTTTTAAATATACTTCGAATGTGCTATGGTATTGGTTTCTAGATATTTTTAGCATGTCGGCAAAGTTCTACTTTGAAAAGGGAGCTGTTGTGAATTGAGCAAGTAAATGATCAAAAACCTGGATCCTATCAAGGCTTACTTTAGGCTTAGAATTTGCAAAATTTAGATAGGAAAGCTTTGGAATTAAGTTCTTTAGTCCAAATCTCCACTAAATCAAAAACTAAACTTTATCAAAACCGTAGCTTTTTGGAGGAAGGCTCTTTGTACTGAGATTTCGCCATAACGACACAAACAGAATATTTGCGACGACCTAGCTACTAGGATATTCAGAGATTCGAATCCAAATTTATCATCGGCATCTGTTTAACCAGTTTATAATAAATAAATAAATAATGACATACATACTAACTAAAATTAAGTTTTTATTAGTTCTAGCTTTACTAATAAACTTTACTACATCCGACAACATAAGGAGTAAGCTTACCACGCCAATAAAACCAGAACCTAGAGGACTCCACACATCAGTAATATATCAAGATTTGTTAGTTATTTACGGTGGTGTTAAAGCTGGTCCAAATACTGATCCGTATAGTGCAGCACCTTTAGACGATATGCTAATATTCAACATATCTTCTAGAAATTGGTACAAACCAAAGTTAAATGGCTTACTTTCACCAACAAAATTTCACTCGGCTGTTATGGTAGGGAGCAAAATGTATGTTTATGTAGGTGGCTTCAATAAAGATTATCCTCTACGAGTTTTTGATTTTGAAACTTTGGAATGGCAACAGATCGCTTTTCCTATAGGTAATTCGACAATTACTGGTTCCACTATGGTACTAGCTAACGATAAATTGTTTGTGTACGGTGGAGTGTCTTTTGAAAACAATAAACCAGATACGAACACAGTGTCCGACAAAATTTACTCCTATCTAATCAATAGTGACCGGTGGGATATTAACCCTCCCCTCATGCCAGTCTATTTTCATAGTACTTGCGTGGTTCCTGACGTTCAAGGAGTTTCTTTCGGTGGAGCGAATAATAATGGGATCTTTGACCAAACAACTGCGTTTAAAATACCAGTATTCTCGACAAACATAAATTCACAACCCAACCCATCTCCTGCCGGAAGAATAGGTGCCACCATGTCTTGTATCGACGGATACGGCTATCTTATAGGTGGAGGTGGTTTGGAATGGAATTCGTTATCTCGGGCTTTGAATAGGCTTTACGCCAACAACTCACAGCCCAACAGCTTTGCTTGGACTTTGATGGACGAACAAGGAGATATCCCATCCAGCCTGATGGGTCACTCCGCTTCTGTAAACAATACTGAAATTTTCGTGTACGGTGGGTTAAAAAATGAAGATACAAACGTATACAAATACAACGTAAAAAGCTTGCTTTGGACTAAAATCAAACCTTTCGAAGAAAAGAAAGAAGATCCCAACACCGATATCAAAAATGGTGACGGCAGAACTGATAACAACAACAACAATAGTCCTATCGATCAAACTACAATCATAGCGATCGTTGGGGCTATATTTGGAGTTGTCATGATGGCAGTTATTATTGCGGTGGGCCTCCGACATTGGCGTCAGAAAAACAGACACCTTCACAACTCTTCACGTTCAGTTGCAACAGGAGAAAATAATAAAGGTCCCGACAGTGCAGTGCTTTCCTGGCCTGAATTCAGTGGTATGGCTTCAGGCCGGTTCTCTGCCTATTCAGCAGCCAATTCCAACACACCGAGCTCAGATGGGCACCTTTCGCCACCTACTACACAGCATCACTATGGTAGCGACCGACCTAACCAATTTAATAGTAATTCGCACCTCCTACCCCAGCTCCCTGTAGCTATGCCCATGCAGCGGTCTAGTTCAAACGAGTTAGATTCAGATCGATGGACTACCGGTGAACGAACTACAAATCTTACCGAAGATGAGGACTATGTCGAATCTACATCTTCTCCAGCCCGGTATCAGGTACATCAGTCCTCCCAGTTAACACCTAGCACTTCGAATCAAATTAGAAGCAGTAAACCGAGTAGTTCGGCAGGAGCATCATCCCAAGCGTTATCTGGTAAGTACAGCCAATCTCCAAGGATCACCGATCAACACGTTGACAACAACCCCTACTTTCCACCACTGAGCCCTGACAGCTTTTCACCTCTGGACCGGTTAGCAAGCTTACATACCTCTTTGACCGCTACTGTTACCAATCCACAAGATGGTTTATCCACTCCCACCAGCTCGATTCAGAACTGGCCATTCACTGATTCAGATGTCGGCACCATATACCCTACTACACTAAGCCGGGAGTACAGTTTAGAGCAAAGGTACAATCAACCTATTCTCACCCGTAACCCTAGTGTACGATCCAACTCGTTAGTAGTACCTAGGTCTCTCTCGAACCTGTCGGGACTCCACGTCGACGCCGCGCTGCTGAAACGGCTCAGTACTAAATACCGTATCACTGCCGCTTCGGTGGCCAAATCTTTGGGAGATGTTGATCTCATCCAGGCAACCGAGATACCTAGCTTGGAACCGGTAACCATTAAAGTCTACCTGCATCAAACCCAGTGGCATAATGATTGCCAGCTCCTGCAGATCTTGGACGGTCACTTTGTACCTAAGCTCAAGGAGTTCTTTGACTATCAGGCTGGTAACAAGACTTCGTACGCCCTCATCCACCAACGCTGTGGTATCAGTTTGACCAACCTACTCGCTAGCCAGACCAAACCGTTAGCCGATCTGGAGATCCGTCAGTTGATCAAAGGTGTAGCCAACTTATTGCAGTTCTTCCACGACCGTGGCATCGTTGTAGCCGATCTACAACCTAGCGATCTCTTCCTGAACTCCATCCCTTCCACCGACCCACTGATTCTAGGTAGGGTCACCAGCTGTCTCATGCAGGGTGACAAATTCAACCTTGAGTTCCCACCAAGATACTGTGCCCCCGAACTGGCACCCGCCTTCCTCGAATCCGGTTCTTGGTTCCCTGTAGCTGCCTCCATGGATATGTGGGCTCTCGGATGCTTCACCTACGTAACTTAAAATTTATTTAAAGTATTTATCATTTTTATAGGAACTGTACCTCCGCGCACCTTTAATGGGTCCTCAGATCTCCGAAGTAGAGGCGTTGCACTTCCTCAGTGATCCTAATGCCTCCGCGTTACCCAACGGGCTCAGTTGGGGATCGGATGGTAGATTGAATCTACCCAACCTGAGTTCGATACCTACCGACGTCGCTGAAGCTTTAAGTGATCTCCTAATTCGTGACAGTGAAGCTAGATTAACCGCAAAGCAGCTACTAAATTCCAAGTTTATCACCGACTGCCCCAGTACCTCGATATCCCTACCTGCCCTATCTCCGCAACTACCCCCACGTTGTAGGAATGGAGAGTTGGACTCGGAATTTGGCCTACCCCTACTTAACTTACGTCAACAGCTGGTTGCAACCAGTGAGATTCAGGTCCCTAGGTTGGTACTGATACTCCCCGACCCCAAACTAAATAACTGGCAGGATACTAGGTACTGGGATTCCCATACCTTCCGAGTACATCTATTGTGCGAAGGTGAATTCGGTATGCATCTCATATCCGATTCTGGACTTCCTCTACCCGATCCACACCAGTTCCTAGCTAAAGCTGGTTTGCTCGTCTCCATCACCGCCCAGCTTTGCGCAAGCTATGCAGGCCCCGAGCTACTTAAATTTGCCGACTCTCAACTCACCACCCAACTGCTCAAAGCTAAGGATGGCGATCTGGTAGGGTACTTTGAGGAACTATCCGCCACCTTCGAGCGTTACTGCACTACACTTACTAATCCCGAGTCAGAAATTATAAGAATATCGGCACAAAAATTACAAGCTGCTAGAATCTCCCACAACAATACCAGCCTTAGAAATTGGATTCCTGTTGCACGTACCACACTCACCCAGTCACGTCACCTTGCACTCAACCAGGTACGTAACCTTCTCAACTCCTTAGATTCCGATAATATAGGCCTACTCTACTCTAGAACCCAAGGTAACTGGTCTGCTAACCTCAATCTTCCATCCGAACTTGGTTTACCTAATGCTGTACAACCTTCCTGGCATGCTTGGCTATGTACTCACCATAACCGACTAAAAGCTTAAAGTTATCCTAGCCCCTCACCTTTAACCAAAATTGTAGAAGTGTTTTGTAATGTGTGAATAGTCTAGACATCAGTATACTTCAAAATTTCCTATGACTTTGTGTCTGGACATTTTATAAGTAGAGTGACATCTGTCTGCTAATTTTAAAGGACTATTAAGTTATTCTTTTATACCTTCCCCTTGTTAATTTTTGCTTTTAATTAAAATAACTTTAATTGTACTAACTTTAATAAACTAAAGTTACTATACAATTTATTTTATAGC
This sequence comes from Capillidium rhysosporum, assembly GCA_037055185.1. Taxonomy (NCBI): domain Eukaryota; kingdom Fungi; phylum Entomophthoromycota; class Entomophthoromycetes; order Entomophthorales; family Capillidiaceae; genus Capillidium; species Capillidium rhysosporum. Next base: position 24,323 of record JAWQFY010000218.1, on the reverse strand, counting down.
TTTCTAAATACATTTTAATATAGTTTATAACCTAGTTAAAGTAAATCAAAGTAATGACTGGCACAGTTAGATTGAGAATCTTTGCTTATTCTGAATCTAATCTGAGCTGGAGAGAGGCTATAATTTTCAAATTTTATATTAGAACCTGAAAATAGCAAAATAGATTAATAAAATTAGTAGATATAAAGATGGTAATTCTTGAATTCTAAACCAAATAAATAAAAATTTTAAACCTAGAAATTTAAATTATTAATATTAGAATATCTTAGTAGTTGAATTTTATTTGTTACCCTTTTAGTATATTTTATTGCTAAACAATTAACTACTAATTTTGTTTGAATAGTATTTTTATCTTTTAAATATTTTTATTTTATTTTATAAATTACAAATTTAAATATATATTTCTAAGTTTATCAAAGTTTTAAAACAAAAAATTATAAAATATATATACTAGTAGAACTTATTTTATATAATAATTTATTTTTTAAAATTTATAGCTTAAGTAAATAATAAAAATAATTTTGTATATTAAATATTTGGTAAAAATAAATTAAATCAAATATATATATAATTATTATTAAACTAATACTACTTTTAAATTTTAGTATATTTTATTAAAAGCTAAGTAAATATTAAAATTTTAATAGAATATTAATATAGTAATAGTATACTTATATAATAAAAAAAACTAAAAGATTTATTATAATATTATATATAAAAATAAAATAAATATAATAGTAAAGAAAAAAGCTAATTATTATAAAAATTACTATAAATAAATATATACTAAAAAAGTATACTAAAGTATATTTAAAATAAAATATTAAGCTAAAATTAAAAAAGTATTTTAAGTTTAATAGTAATAGCTAAAATAAAGATAGTTATATATAAACTAAATTAAAATTGAATAATAATTAGCAAACTACTATATTTAAAAAATAAATAATTGTATTTTAAATAGTAAAACTATATAAAAAATACTAAAAATAAGCTAAGTTACTTTATATAAACTAATAATTATTAATATTATAAAAAATTTATTTTAGTTAAAATTTATATATTTAAATTATTTTATTTTAATAGTTTTAACTTTTTTAAATAGATATAAATATAAATTTTATTTTTTACTACTTAAATATTATTATTATTATTATTAAAATTTATATTTAATCTTTTTTAAAATAAGTAAAAAATAAGATAATAAAATTTTTTATTAAAATAAAAATAGTATATAAAAAATTAAAAAATAAATTAAAGTATAAAAATAAAACTAAACTTTTAAAAAAAGCTAAAATTTCAAAAATAAGTTAAAAAGTTTTTAAATAAAAAAAGTAAAACTAAATAATAAAAAAGTATAATATTTATATATTAAAAAGTAATAAAATTAAGTATAAGTAAAAAAAAAGTAGAAAATTTACTATAATTAATATAAATAAAAATTGCTAAAAGTACTATATTAATAAAATAATATAAATAATAAAATGCTACTAGTTTTTTAAAAGTTAATAGTTTATATAGTAATATTTAGGATTTAAAAAATAGAAAATCAAATATAATTTAATTTTAAAAATAAAAATATAATAAATATATAAAAATATATTATTAATATTAATAGTTTATAAGTTAAAATAAAAATATTTTTTAAATTTATAAACAGTAGCTAATATTATATACTTAGTATATAGTATATTATTAAATATATATATGAGTTTATATATAATATAAATAATATTATTTATATATAAGAAATATAATTTTATAATCAATTTTCTAAAAAAAATTATAATAAATTTCTTTTAAACCTGAGTTTTCTAAATTAAATCTATCTGTTAATTATATTAAATTTAAGAAAATGTAATAAATATTATATATATATAAAAGTGGAAAATTTTAATTTTTAGTATCTATTAAGTATTTATATATTTGTAATCACTTTTAAAAATAATGTTAAAAAAACTAATTATTAAATTGTTTAAAATAGTAAATTTTAATTATTTTTAAAAGCTATACCTTTTAAAAATTTATACTACTGCTACCAGTCCAAGATCTATAACTTTGCTATAAATTAAAGAGGGTGATAAATAAACCTCAAATAAAAGCTAAAAAAGCTAGATTAAAAATATAAATAAACTTAATTTTTTATTCCTCTAATTAGGAATAGTAGTTCCTATATATTCAATATTTGTTTATCTAATATTGAATTTGCTAGATAATTCTCGAACTTTATAGAATTAACTTCGCAATTAAATATTCTACTGAATATTCTAATCTTTAAAATAAATTATCTTTTTGGATGCAACTTTATAGTTTTGACTGTTTTTTAAATAAGGGTGCTCAATCTAGTCAAGTTGCAAAAGTTTAAATTTTCAATTGGATCTTAGAATAACTATCTCAGCAATTTAGAAAGAAAACAAGTGAAGATGAGAAAACTAAGTTTAATCAACCGATTTAGTTCAAGGTACATAACAAAAGTTAACAGCAACTACTACGCGGTAAATAAATTAAGTTCAACGTATATTAATACGTATAAATTTAATAAATCATATCTATCAACTTCATCAATTTTACAAAACAAAGTTTCAAATACCGATCCTACATCTAAGGAAAAGGAAAAGGAAGGTAAATTAGCGATACAGTTTACTTGTAAAGTATGTAACAACCGACAGATTAATACAATGTCGAAGTTAGCTTATACGAAGGGTGTAGTTTTAATCCAATGTTTAAAATGTGAAAATAGACACCTTATCGCTGATAATTTAGGTTGGTTCGAAGATAAGAAGGTTAATATTGAAACCATTTTAAAGGAAAAAGGTGAACAAGTTAAAAAATTAAACAGTAACGAATTGGAAGGTTTAATAGACGTTTTAGATAAGGAAAAGGAGTAAATAGATGGTTTTGGTAAATAAACCTATTTTATGTTTTTAAATTTTTTATTTGAATTTAATACAAGCTAGTCGGATCTATATTTCGAAAAGGAGATGTGAAAAAAAAATTAAAAATTAATTTCGATTGAATTGAAAGTTTAATAGAAGGTTGTAAGTATTGAAAATGAGTAAATTGATTTTTAATCATGATTTATTTTTTGTGTTTGAATAATAAAGCTATTTACCTATTTTATAAACAGAGCTATAACAAATCTATTATCACATCAATCTTTAATACGGATAATTAGGCTTACACATATATTAAACATATATTTTGTTATCAAAATATTTTCAACATCTTTTAAAATTAAAACTAACCTAATATAAGCCTACCAACACGTTAAAAATAAAGTTAAATCCTCAGAAAATTATACATTAAAATTTGAAATGAGAGCCAATTAAACTGACGAGAAGTTAAATGGGAATTGTTCATGTAAGGTTTATTTCATATATATTTTTATCTATTCATTCGTCCAATAAAATTAAAAATGTGATTTTGAAATATAACTAAAAATGCATCTATCGTTATTAGATACATTTAAGCTTGGAAATGATTAATATATAATAATATATAACTTTTAAAGTTGTAGTAAAGTTATTGACTAATTCCATCAAAGATGTAGATATTAAATTTTAAAAAAAATTTAAAAATACTACTATTTTATTTTTAAATTTAGTTTCTGTTATCTAAACAACTTAAATAGATAATATTAAATAGAATTCTAAAATTTACAAATTGTTAAAACATAAGTTTAGTTTGAAAACATCTATATCATTTGATTCTTAAGCTCGGTAATGTTTGTAAAGCTCAACACTAATACATTACATTTTATAAAGTATCTTAGATCTATCAACTTAATCTCATTAAAAATATCATATATAAAATTTTAGATGTAGAAAGAAAGTTAAAGTGCAAAATTTTACTAAAAGGTACCTGAAATAGAAAGCAATAGAGGTTGTTAATTTCTAAAAAAATTAAATCGTTAATAGACAAATCAACCTTAACTTTATTTTTCTAAATTCCATAAATTTGAAATAAACTAGTATCCAAAAATAAGTAAATATAAAAAATGACAACCGGTGGGTAGGTATTGGACCTAAAACCTATATAGAAAAAAACAAAATATAAATATCCAGCTTCATCCTTTTCAGTTTGATTTGTTTGTTGAAGATAAATATCGTACTACTCTCACTAAAAGCTGCAAAATAGTTGCCATAATTAAATATATAAAACTTTTTTAACTACAATTATACTCTAAAAAAAATCTTTTAAATTTAATCTTTTAGATCGAATTAGTAAATTTCAACTTCATTTACTAAAAATTTTAGGTTATTAGTTAAACTGATACTGTAAACCATCTATAACTTAATTTTCAGGTAGTTGCACTTCTTTTATAATTATGTAATTTTAGAACTAAAATGGTAAGCTTTAATTGAAGTTGTTAAATTTAGAGTATTACTTTAATCTAAATTTACTTCTTAAAACTAAATATCCGTATTCGGTAGAGTAGATGTAAAAAAATATTTTAAATAAATATAATAAACTACATATCGGTCAATGAAGTTATTATAAATTAAATTCATCTTTTTTACCTTTAATTATATAATAAATCTTAAAATTTAATAAATAAAATTTTTTAAAGTAAAAATTATTACCGGTATAATTGGTAACTATATTTACATATTTATATATCTTGAGCTATTGTATAAAAACTATATTCATTTTATAAATTTATTATTAATCTAATATACTGTAAAAAAGAATAAATAGAACCTTTTAAACTTTTGTAGATTTATGTTGTTTATCTTATTTAATTTTTAAATAGATTTAACCAATTATAAGTGTAATAAATTTAAATAAAATATCTTTACATAAAACATTAGATTTTTCGAAAACTTTAGTAAACTTTATCGCTTATAAAAATTAAAGTAAATATTTAAATTTTAAAATTAAAATAAATACATCAACTAACTTATTTCTATTTAGTTTACATTTTTCAAAGTAATACTTATGTTGTAAATTCAATTTATACGTATCGACAAAAAAGTAAAATTTATATACTGATACCAAAGTTATAACGTTTGTAACAGTTGTAGATAAGTGTAAATTGGATTTTAATAATAGGCTTGTATGAGTTTTTAATTCTTAACTGAAGCAAAAACTATGATTATAAGAATAGAGGTAAACTTTATCTGAATTTTATATATTATTTTTCGAACTACGTAAATTTAATCTTATAAATGTTTATTTGAATGATGATAATGGATTAATGAAATTTAAGTTGTAACGACGTTTGTCTACTTCACTTAATGTTTATATTGAACTATACAATTTAAATTTTAACAGAAAGAGATATTTGATTTTTTATTTAAGTTGTATAAACCTGATAGAAATATTGATTAAATACTTTTATTTGTTTAAAATTTGAATTAGATGGATAGTTTTATTAAATAGCATTTGAAGTATGGACTGTTGTAATACTTTCAAATATGATTGCGAAGGTCGAATTTTAAATTTTAATTGAAATTAGCCTTCTGTGAACTTGATCTTATCTGACATTTGATTTTATAGGATTAACGTTTATTTTGTTTGAATAAATTTAAAATTCCTATAATGTCATTTAACTTACTTTTTAATGTTTTTTAGTTTTGAATAAAGTGTGATTAGGGTAACTTGGTACTTTCGTTATTTTAGCGAGTTTAATTAACTATTTTATGTTAATTGTCGATTTCACTTCAATTATAGCTGTTTCTCTGTTATAAACTAAAAGTAGTTAATTAAACGGTTTTGAAGACAGCTCCTTTTCAGTATGAAAATATTGAATTAAAATTTAACAAATTAGCAACGTTTTCTTTGTAAATATAAAATTTTATACAGATTATTAAATAAATTTACATATATATATTCACTTTTTTATCGATTCTTTATTTAAAAATTTCCTACCTTTATTGCCTGGTGTACTAAGCTGTATAACGCTACATTAAATAGCTTGTATATTAGACTTTTTGTTAAAGATTAGCAAAATATCTGTAATGTACTATTATACATATATTACATTTAAGAATTTCAGTTTTTAATATCATTGTAATAGTTGGTTTAGATAGTAATAGATAATAAATAAATTTTAAAGTAGTTATTTTATTCAAATATACCTTGCTCGCTTCCAACAATAGTTTAAATTTATAGACAAAATTTTGAAATCGATTTAAAGATATCTAGATTATATATAAGTGTTAAATAATAAAAACTCTTGAATATAATTTGTACTTTATTTAACAAATCATTTTCTATTTACATAAATTAATTTAATACTAAAAATCTAAACAAATAAATACGAAAGTTTTTATAATATACGGTAAATTGAAATACTTATAAATTATATTTAAACTAATTTTAAATACTTTTAAGTGATAAAATATACCATTTATTAAACATATATCTTGTTTACAAGTAGCTTCACCAACTAATTTGTAAAAAGATGAGTTGTAAAGTAATAACTAAATACGAGCCAGCGTAAATTAGTTAAATATTTTTACATACATCATTTTTTTAAGAAAGTTGAGCGATAGAAGTTGGAAAATATACAGCATCGTATTAAAGTTAGTACCAAACGAGATCTAAATTTTGGAATGGTGTTTGCGTAATCAGGGTAGAGGATAGTTAGCTAGTTGAATAGCCGAAGTAAATATAAGTGAATCTAATTGAAAGTTAACCACAGGAAACTATCAGTTAAAGTGTACATATAGTACAACTTTTGTACACTTTGAACAGTTCTAACAGGAGTGAGTTTAAATTTAATAGGAAACTAGTAGATAATATTAGATTAAAAACTAATTCAAAAGGGTTAATAGCGGTAGTTAATTATTTTTAGTGAAAGGAAGGAAAAAATTGAAGTTGCTGCGGTTAGAGTTAAGAAAGTTTAAAGGTAAATTATAATAGGTACGTTAAGCCGATTTTGCATGTTTGATCAACCATTGTAAAGTGATGTCGATGTTCACCTGGTTTTTAGCTGATATAGAGTAACAACTAACTTCACGGTTGAAGAAAGATTTAAGGTTACTAAATTATATATAATATAAATTGTTAGTTTAAATCTATTAAAAAAGAATAATACGTACAGGTTATCGATAAGTTGATCAACGGTAAGTGCGTGTGCTAAATCGTTCTTGTTACCTAAAACTAATACCGGTATATTAGCTAGTTGCGGCTTCTCTAATAGAGCTTTCAGTTCAGCGGCAGCTGCTTCTAATTTGGAAGTATCGGCGGCATCGATTACAAAACTAAAATTTTATAAAAATAGATTATAAAATTAAATATTTTTAAAAATAAATAAAATACTTACACAATCGCATTTACACCTCTACAGTACCTTTCCCACATAGAACGAAACCTAGGTTGACCACCTATATCCCAAAGTTTCATAGTTACGTTACCTTTAGTAACTTTACGCATGTTAAACCCTACAGTCGGTATCATATCTTCACTAAATTGTCCCGACTAATAAAAAATAAAGTTTAGTCTTTTATTAAAAACAAATTTTTACCGCTATCACGTTCACTAAAGTTGTCTTACCCGAATTCTGTAACCCAACTAAAGTCAACTCCATCTCCTCTTTGAAGAAGAGACTCCTTAACCAGTTCAGTAGCTGGGAAAGTATCGCTGCCATGTTAAATAACTTTTCCTTAATGTAGCGTTGTTTGTTAAAAGAGCTAAAATTGACTAGAAACTACAAAAAAGTTTAAAACTTCTATTCTTTTATTTGTAAATTTGTAAATTTTTGAAAAGCTTTCCAACTCTTTTCCACTATTCGGTTTTAAAATTTAGATTTCAATACTATTTAAATAAATTGGTATTTCCACTCCAATCGAACCAATCGTTTCAGCCTAAACTTTTCATTTTTTTTATGTTAGGACGGTTTACAACTTATTTTTTTATCAAATTTTCATTCTACTTCCCTTTCAAAGGGAAGCTGGGGTAAATCTCAATTTCAACTACAAAGCAGTGTTGAAATAGGAATGGAACCGATTTTGAAATCAACTTTTTCTCTTTTAACTACCGCCCTACGTTTAAAAGGTACCCTTTACACCAATATCCTTTTACTGCCACTTTCACTGTTTTTAAATTGGAACTACTTACTAAAACAGTTCGATTTCGAATTCTAATTTTTTATTTAGCGATGCCAAGTACAACTTTACAAAGCTAAAAATTACTTTATTTAGCTTAGTTCCTCAACGGTAAAAATTATTTTGCTGGGATTGAAGCTAGACGGTGCCTTCCAAGATCAATCGCTATATTCTAGCTTTAGTACCAGTTGTAATTCTAATCGCATAAACGGGAATGTTTGGGTTAGCATTCCAGTTGAATTCGGATTACTTTTAAATTAAATTTAGGATGGGAATTTAAATTATAAAAATAATTAAGTGAATGGGAAATGATTTCATATATGCTTGTAAATAGAAATCTAAATGGTAACTTAAACTTACAGTGGTATTTTAATTTTATTAAAGTAGTTATAAATATATAAAAGTAATAAACATACATATTATTTCATACTTACTATTTAACTAGAAAAGTATACTATTCTTAATCGCTTATATTTCCTATTAATTACAAATTAATATATCACACTGACTTGAGTCCTTTTATTTTAATAAATTACTTTGCGTAAAAATCATTAATTTAAACTCCTTTATACAAAAAACAATTTGTTTATAAATTTATTTTAAAAGTTAGTTTTTAATAAACTTAAACTATATTTAAATAGTTATACTAATTTTTACTTTTATTTTAAAAGTAAATCTTTTTTAGAAATTAATTAAATAATAAAAATTTAATAGTATATTAAAATATAAAATAAAGTTTAGAACTATACTATCAGTAAAGTAAATATAAAAATATCTTTAATTATTATAAAAAACTGAAAACTAAAGGCTTATATTAAACAATTTTAAATAAATGGTATACTTTTTATATAATTTAAAAATATATAAAATTATAACTAAAATTAAAATATTACAAAACTATTAAGATTACTGCTAGGTAGACTTTTAAGCCTAATATCCTTAATAGTTTTCAAAATAATATATCTAATTGAAGATATTTCAAATAGCTTTATATATTTATAAAAAGAGAAATACTAAGTTAAGCAGCTGTTATTTAATTATAAAATATCCTATTCATAGAAGATAATGAATTGCTATATAGACTGAAGTAAGTAAAATATATTATAAGTATGTAAATACTACTTTAATAGTTAACATCTATATTTAAAAGTAAAAACTATATATGATTATACTTATAAAATGAATTTTTATTATAAACTATCTAATTTATTTTAAATAAAAGTATTTTTAAAAATAAAGGTTTTTATAGTAATTTTTTTTCTAATTTTATAAAATTTAAATTAATTTAAGCTTTTATTTTTATAAAAAATAAACATTAAAATTTATATATTATTTTATTAAAGTTTTTAATTTTAACTTTTATAATATTTTATATTATAAAAATAACTAAAATTTTATAATAGTTTATTATAAAAGAAAATAAATAAATAATTGTTGATAAATTTAATAAGTTTATAACAAACTATATTAATAAATTTAAATACTTTATAATATTTAAATATTAATTATTAAATAAATTTTAAATTAATATACTATTAGCTACTTATTTTTTCTATATAAAATACTTTAAAGTAAATAAATAAATAAATATATATATAATATACTAATTTTATTATTAAAACTATTTAATAATAATTTTTAAAAGCTAATAAATAAGCTATTATATTTTATTTAAGTAGTATAAGTAGTAAAAATTAGTAAAAATATATTTTAAATCAAAAATATTAATAATAAAAAATAGTTTAATAGATTTATTTAAGATTTTTTTTATAAAATGAAAAAAACTAATAGTTTTAAAAAATAGTAATAAAAAGATATTAAATGCTAGCAATATTACTATTTTTAGTAGTAGTAGTAGCTTTGTTTTTAAAATAAACTATATTAATAAAATAAAAAATAAACTAAATATTCTAATAAAAAATAAAATTATAAAATAAATATTTATTTAAAAGTGATAAAAAAATAATAAGTTTAAATATAAATAAAATATTATATAAAAATTTATATAATAATATAGTATATAATTATATTTAGCTATACTTAAAAGTATAATTAATATAAATTTTTTTAGATAAAAGTATTAATTTATATAATTTTTTACCTAAGTTTATACTAAATATATTTGAAAATATTTGCTAAAAATTTTATTTATTTAATTTTATTAATTAAATAATTTATAAATTTTTATTTTTTATTTTTTATTTTTAGTAAAAAAAGATTTAATAATATAAAATTAAGCTTATTAATTATTTAAATAGAATAATTTAAATCTTTTTAGATTTAATATAAAAATAAATTTAATAAGTATAAAATTTTAGCAGCAATATTATTAAAATAATAAATATAAATATTAGCTTAATTAAACTTATAAATAGTTTCAAATATAACTAAAAATATAAAGTTTTACTTAAATAGTTTTATTTTAATTTTTTTAAAACTAATAAGCTAATTTAATATATAACTTTACTATATAATAATAAAGTTATTTTTTATACTGCTATAATAATTAAAAATTAAATTAAAGTTATATATATAGTATACAAAATACTAGTATTAGGTCTTTTAATTAATATTAAAGCTATATATTAATATTAAATATAATTTAATTTAACTTAATTAAAAATATTTAAGTATTTTTAAACTTAGTTTAAGTAATTTATTAAAATTATATTAAATACATCTTATTATATAGTAAAAAAGCAAAATATTATTAAAGCTATTTTAAAAAACTTATAAATAGCTTTTAGCTATATAGTTTAAATAAAGTAATTAAAGCTAAAAGTTTATATTTTTAAGCATTAAAAAAAATTTAATATAAATATATCTTTTTTAAAATTGCTATAATAAAAATTTTTATAAAAAAATAATTTTTAAATTAATTATTTTTATTATATTACAATTAATTTAAACTTAATTAATATTAAACTTTAATATAATACTTATATTATTATATTAAAACTATAATAATAATTTTTTAATATTTATTTAGTTAAATTTTAATTAAATATATTTTTTCTTACTTTTTATATTTAAATTTAACTTATTTATATACTATATTATTTTAAAAGTAATTAAAATATATTTTTTAATATACTTAGTTAACTTTTTAAACCTTATATTTTATTTAATATTTTTAGTTTTTGACTAATTATTAAATAATTTAATTTAAAGTTATAAAATTTTTTATTTTTTATTTTTTTTAATAAAGTTATATACTAAAACAATATAAAGTCAGTATTTCTAGATTGATTATCTAATATATATAAAATAATAAAATATTTGTTTATTAATTTTAAAATCTTAGTTATAAAAAGGCTTTAGAAAATTATTTTATTTAATAAAATAAATAATAAATTAATTTTATTTTAATAAAGCTGTTTTTTATTATTATTTATATATATATATTTTAAAAGTTTTTTAAAAGCTTTTTAATTAATTTAATAATTAGTTTTTTTTAAACCTTATTTTTAAATTTATTTTTTTTCTCTTTTTTAATATTTGTTAAACTTATTTTAAAATTTAATAAAATAAATTTAAGAGATATTATATTTATTAAAAATAATTATAATATTATTTACATAATTAATAAAATATTTTATTTAATTTTTTTTTAAATTTATCTAGTTTTTTCTAAATTTAAATTTTTTTATACTTTATATTTAGTTGTTTTTATAATTAAAAATAATTTAAATTATTAATAGTAAAGTATAGTTTATTTTGAAAATTATTTAATTATTTAAATTTGTAAGTTAAACTAATAATAAATTTATAATTTACTTAAAAAAACTAAAATTATAACTATAAATAAATAAAAGTAAATAATTATTTACTTAAAAAAATTAAAGCTATAATAAAAATTATTTAATATAAAATATATATTTTCTTAAATATTAAAAATTTTAATTTGACTAATTATTAGTATTTTATCTTTTTTAAAATAAAAATTTCTATTTTTTTATTTTGTTTTTTTTTAAATTTTTTTTAACTATAGTTAGTTTTTTAAGCTTTATTTTTACTATTTTAAATTTATTACTTTTAAATTTATTATTTTAGTATTTTATACTTTATTAAATACTTTTTTTTTGCATTTTATTTTAATTTTATATTACTTTTTTTTAATCTTACTTTAAAAAAAATATAATAATTAAGATAAATAATCTATTATTTTTTAATATTTATTTTCTTAATTTTAAATTAGTTATTTTTTAATTTACTAAATATATTAAATATATACTAGCTTTAATAATTAAAAAAATAAAAATAGTAATATTTATAAATATTTAAAAATAGTATATAGTGTATTTTTAAAAAATAAGCTTAACAAAAAAATAATAATAAAATAAAGTAATTTAAAGTTTTTAATTTAATACTATTTAATAACTTTTAAATTTTATACTTTTACTATAATTAAATAAAATTTATTTAAAAAGTAGATAAAATAATTTATATAAATATATATTACTATTAAAATATTATAAATTATTTAAATAAGTAAAATAAATAAATAAATAGCTATTTTTAAAATTAAAATTAAAAAAACTAAGCCAATAAATTTAGCTAATAATAAAAATAAAAATTTATTTACTTTTTATATATTAAAAAGCTAATAATGTTTAGTATTTTTTACTAAAATTTATTTTAAAAAATTACTTTATATAATATAAAACAATAAAATATTATTACTTAAACTTACTTATAAAATATATTTAAAATAGTATATAAAATATTAAATACTTAATTTTTATTTTTTTATATTATAGTTAAAAAAATAAATATTATATATAAATTAAAATACTTATAAATATTTAGATTATTTTTATTTTTAAAATTATAAAATACATTTAAAAAGCTATAATTAAAAACTTTATAAAAATTTAAAAAATAGAAAAATAATTAACTAAAAAAATATATAAACTAGTAAATTTTTAAATTTTAAAAATAAAAATAAAGTATATATTAAATATTTAAAAAAATTTATATTTATATTTAATAAAGCTAAAAAATAAAAATGAAATAAAAATAATAAAATAGCAGTTAAAATATTTAGTAAAATATATTAAATTTAAAATTATAGCTAAAATAGTAGCTATATTTAAAATTTTAATAAAAAATTAGTAATAAAAAAAGAAATAAAAATAAAATCTAAAATAATAAATATATAAAGTTGCAATTACTTTTAAAATTTTTTATTACTTTAAATAAAGTTAAAATAAGTAGTAAAAAATTTAATTTTTTCTATACAGCTATATTATAATTTATACTATATATATAAGTTTGTAATTAATTTAAATAAAGTATAAAATTATATATTAAAGCTATATTTTAATATATAGTTTTAAATTTTTAAAAAGTAAAAAACTAAAAAAAGTTAAAATATAATTAAAATTAAATAGTTTGTAAGTTATATAAAGTATTAAAATTTTACTTAAATATTATATACTAGTATATAATATTATTAAAATAGTTAAAAAAATAGTTAATCAAGTTTAAAAGCTAAGTTTTTAAAATAAAAGTTTATTAATTATCTAAATAATATTATATAAATTTATATAAATTTGTAATATAAGTAAATAAAAGTTTAATAAATACAATATTTTTTTAATAAATTTTTTTAATATAAATACTATTTAATATATTTATTATTTAATTATTATTTAATTACATTTAACTTTATTAAAATACTATTATAATAAAATAATATAGATTTTTAAATTAAAAAATTAGTATATAATAAAACTAATATTAAAAAAAATTAAGTTAAGTAAGTAAAAAAAGTATTATTAATTATAAGAAAATGTAATTATATAATAATTAAAATAGCTTTAAACTATTATTATAAAATAATAATAGTAATTAAAAAATTAATTAACCTAATAAATAAAATATATTATACTAGAATTTAAAAACTTTTATATTATAAAAAATATAATAGTAAATTGTATAAAATTAAATATTAAATTATTAAAAAATAAAAAAGTATATATTTTTAAAATTTTTACTTTGTAAGTATTTTAAAATTAAAAAAAAATAGAATTAATAAACTTTTAATTTATATATAAATATAATAATATATTAATAATTTTATATATTTTAAATTAAATATAAATATTTTTATAAGTCTTAAAACTTAATAGCTATATATATATTAGAAGATTTTTTTAAGGCTAAAACCTTTATTTTATTAATTTTTATTTATTTACCCTTATTTTTAAGATTTGACTTAAAATTAAATTTACATTTATGCAAATGTAAATTTGCCACTAGCATTTTTAACTTTTTTAAATTATAAATTATATTTTATAATATAAATATAATATACTAGTAGTTAATATTTTAAATAAATATTTTATAAAAGAAATAATAATATAGAAAACTTTTTTAGTATAAATCTTAACTTCTAATTAAGGTAGAAGTAGAAAATTAAAATTTAGACATACATATTAATATAAAAATAAATTTACTATATTTTAAGATTGAATTAGAATTAGTAAGTAAAAAGCTAAAAACAAATTTTAAAAGCTAAAAAAGAAGCATTAACTATATTAGCTATTTAAAAAAACAGTAATAAGCTCTATATATATTTGTTTTCTACATTTAATTTTTCAAAAAAGGAATAGAGGAATGTTTTTAAACTTTCTATTTTTAGATTCTCCTAAACCTCCTTAAAAAACCAATCAATTTTGTATTGTATTTTATCAAGTAAAAGTAATATTACCAATTTACTAATAGCAATTAATAAATCAATTATGAGTTTTTAACTTATTTTGTACCAATACTTTTAAATATTTAATTATAGCCCAATTTTATTACCCTTTTTTTATCTATTTTGGGTTTAAAAAACTATGATATACTGTATGAAACTACCAAAAAACTAAGTGGTTATAGATGATCAAATTCAATATATTTAGTATAGCATTCATAATACCTTAATTAAACAAAAGCAGAGTAGCAATTTCTTGACAGAGATAATAATTTTAAATCAAAAAGAAAATAATAATTTTGAAATTACCTAATAGCTAAAAAGAACTTTAAAACTTGATTGCTCCCAAGATATAAACTAGGGATCGATGAAATCGCTTTTGCCCTTTAGTTGGAAAACTTATTGATAAATAAAAGGAAGGGTTTGTCGGTTAATAAAGGCGATCATAGCGTATAAAAAGCTAAACTAAAATTTTACTGGGTATCTGACTAGGAAGAAAAAATGGAGTGATTATTCGTAGCTTGGTGAATGAGCTTCAGGGATTTTCGTTTGGTCGCCTCCCTTGTTAAATTCGTCTCTATCTTCAGTTTGATCCTCTTGTTCCGAATTAGTTTCACCTTTAGACCCTGGCTTACCATTTTTATCATTATAGTATTCTTTTTCAGTTAAATCGTCTAAAGATTTAGAAAAAGTTAGCGGTAGAAAAAAAAAAATTTAAACCTTTTCTATAGGAAACTTCCTCAGGTTCTCCGTTTAATTCGGTACGTGATTTAGGAGACAGAGATCTTTGTCTATTTGGTGATACTGACCGATTGTATCTATCTTCAGGCTCACGTTTTGAAGGTGAGGATCTGTAATTATGTGGGGAAGGTGAACGACGACGAGGAGACACTGAGCGACGGTACTTTGGTGAGCGTCCACGGGGTGAATGTTGTGGGCGACGCTCACCCCTTGGGTTAAGGGTAGTTCGAGCCCACTAAAAATATTAGCGCATCACAAACATATAATATACTTGTAAACTGAGTCTAAGACCGTTGATAGGGCGTTGGTGCAATTCGTAATAAGCATCGCTAGCATCTCTTGGATCTTCGAATTCGACAAATGCATAACTTATATTGTAAATTCGGGATAACTTAATAAAATTTACGGCTTAGCATGATAACTTCTTGGAGCAGGTATGTCGCATCTAACTAATCTCCCATAACTAAAATTTGTAAATAAATTTTTTATAATAATTCTTACCGTTCAAATTCATAAGCCAGTTCACGAGCTTTAATATGAGAGCTGAAGCCTGTAACATAAATAGTACATTTATTTCTATCCATATTTTACCTTTCCTACGTGATTTAGTTAAAAATATATATTAATTAAAAGAATACAGAAGAGTTGATTGATTATATTTCAACTTAATTGACAAATTTAAGAGTTAAAAAATAGTCTATAATATACTAAAGTTGAAATCTGGTAAACGGTGAAATCATGCCAAAGCTTGTTTGATTCGTCATCATAAATAGTCCAATAAAAAGGTATAATAATTAGTTTTTGTGGTTATATTCAGCTTTATGGAGAAATAAAAATACTTTTAACCCTTAAGTAAGCGTATATAATCTTAATTGACTATTAAGTACAAGGCATTTTTTTACTGTATTCTGGACAAACCGAAATTAATTTTATTTTTAATTACACAATATTTATAAAGTTATAATATAATGCTTTTTATCATTAAATTATTATAATATTTTCAAATATAATATTTATAATATAAATATTTAAAAATATATGTAGCTAGTTTCTAAGTATAAAGGAAAAATAATTAGACTTCATTTTTAACAAGACAAATCCTTTTTTATAAGTTACAGAAGTTAGATATTAAGATTTTAATAATTCTAGTCAATTAAATCAAGTTAAACTTTTCAAGCTAGAAAATAAAAATATTTAAAGTTTTTTATAATTATTAAAAAGTTGCAAAATAAAGTTAAATATTTTAACTAAATTATAAATATAGTAAACTATAGTAAAAAGAAGTTAATATAAAAAAAGGTAATTAAAAAGTATTGTTTAGAATATTTAAACATTATTAAAAAACAAATTACATTTAAAAAGTATAAAATAAATAAAGCTTTAAATAACTATAATAATTGCATTACTAATATATATATATATATTAAAATATATAAAAATATAATAAAATTGTATTAATTTATTATAATTTTAATTAAAAATTTAGTTAAACC
The DNA here is from genome assembly GCA_037055185.1 of Capillidium rhysosporum. Taxonomy (NCBI): domain Eukaryota; kingdom Fungi; phylum Entomophthoromycota; class Entomophthoromycetes; order Entomophthorales; family Capillidiaceae; genus Capillidium; species Capillidium rhysosporum. The sequence goes on along the minus strand of JAWQFY010000218.1, from coordinate 7,341 downwards.
TATTTTTTATTTACATTTTAAAAATAAGAGTAAATAAATAAAAATTAGCAAATTAATATTATTATTTTAATATATTAATTTAAATGTTATATTAAAATTAGTATTAACTTAATAAAAATAAAATGAAAAATATTTAATAAAAACTAAATAAAAAACAGCTTTAAATTTATACAATTAAACTAGTACTTTTTAGTTTATTTTTAAAGAAAATATATAAAACTTAAAATATTAAATTAAAATTTTAACTAAAAATAAATTAAAAACTTTATATTTTAACTATACTAAGTTATATTTTAAAGTAAATATATTTGTATAATAATTATATTAAAAGCTATAAGCTATAATATTCTTTTAATAAAAATATTTATTATTAATATTTATTAAAATATAAGATTTAATTAATATATAAAAAGCTTAATATATTTTAAACTAATATTTACTATAAATTTATTTACTTAGCAATTTTTAAAATAAACTGTTTATTTTATTTTTTTAAATTTACTTAATACTTTTATAAATATACTATTTAAATGCCTTTTTTTACTTTAAATAATTTTTTTTATATTTTTAATTTTATTATTTTATTATATTTTTAAAATAACTATTTAATAAAACTTAATATATATTATATTACTAAATTTAGCATTTTATTTTTTTAGACTTATTTTTATAATATTTAATATAATATTTCTAAAAGCTAAACTTTTTTATATTAATATAATTTTAATATAATAATATTATAGCTTATAACTTTTAATATTTATTTTAAAATATAATATAATTTAGCTAAAAGGTAAAGTTTTTAAATTTATTATTAGTTTAAAATTAATTATAAAATTGCAATATTTTATATTAAAATTTACATTTATATAAATTTAGATTTACTATTGTATAATAATAATAAGTATATTTAACAACTTTTATTTTTATTTTATTAAAGTAAAAGTAAATTAAGCTATATATATTTTTATTATTTTCATTATTAAAAGGATTTTTTATTAATATATTTAAGCTATCTTAATTTAAAAAAATAAAAGTTTGTAATATATTAAAGCTTTTATTATTGTTTATTTTTTAATTTTAAATAAAATAATAAAGCAATTTTAGGTAAATTTAATAAGCTATAAGTTAGTTGATTTCTATATATTTAATTTTAAAGCTTGTTTAATAATTTGAAATTTACTTTTGTTTTAAAAAATTCAAATCTCTAAGCTTTTTAAAAAAAAAAATTATATTTGAAAGCAAATTCTAAGCAAATCTCTTAATTTTTAGATAAATTGTTTAACTAAAAATTCAATTTTTTTATAGGCTCAAAAAATATCATATTTTATTTTTCTAACTCTAGTTACAACTAATAATTTTAATAGCTATATATTATAAAATAAAAATACTTCAACATCTATTAGTACTGTCATTAATTATAAATATCTTTATATTTTTTCAAATACTTAGTATTACATTTATATATATAGTATATATATAAATATATCAATTATTTTAAAATAACTATTGTGTAGCAAGAAACTCTTTCCAGTATTTTTCATTATAATATGTATTTTGGGTTTGTAATAAAATAGTGCTTGGAAAGTGGATAAATAGCTAACATTAGTTATGCAAGTGTTTAATTAAGTGACGGAGAGGTAAAATATTAAAAGTGAAAATATTTAAAAATTTATAATTATTCAATTACATTACATCATAATGGTAAAATTCACAGAATATTTAAATATGGTGGCTGTGATGTTTAGTAAAATAAGAACAAATATCAGAAATAAACCAAAATTATTAAAAAGAAAAAACAATAACCAGTAGTTTAATAAATTAGATTAGATACCGTGCTGGTGGAGTACAGCGATAGCTTCCTGTACCTTGAACTTAAGAGCAGGAGGGGAATCTAAGAGGTGAAGTAACTCGTCATTGTCCATTTCCAATAACATACCGGTGATCTTACCAGCTAAATCTTCGTCATGGGCGGCGATGAGGGGGAATAGCTGTTCACCCAACATTTGCTTCTGATCTTCGGGTGAAGCGGCAGCAAGAGCAGCGGCGGTGATACCATGAGCGGGAACTTCGACTTCAGGTACCTGCTGGGGAACGGCAGCTTTAGTTTCGCTACCAGCTGGGTTGCTACGACGGTTACCCTTGTTGGGGAAACCGCGAGATTGGTTGGATCCAGGTCCTTGGAGGTGAGGTGAATAGCTACCACGGGGGCCGTTGTTGTTGAAGGGACGTCCGGGCATACCTGGCTGGGGGTATAAACCGGCACCACGAGGCTGCTGTGAAAAACCACCGGGTCCTTGAGCGTAGTACATGTTGGGGAACATGGGTCCACCGGGTCCAGTGATAGGTTGACGAGCATTACGTTGAGCTAACAAAAGGTTACGACGTTCTTCCTTCCTCTGGGCGTAGGAGATGTACAAGGGCTTGTTGTTAACCATCTTACCAGAAAGTTCGGCTAAAGCTTTGGCCGATTCCTCAGCTGAGGAGTAGGATACGAAACCAAAACCTCGAGAAGCACCATCTTCACTACGCATAACTACGCAAGAGGTAATAGTACCAAGGGGTTCAAAGATAGCTTTGAGCTCCTCGTCGGAGATTTCGATTGGGATATTCTTGACGTAGAGATTGCAAGCTTCACTGCTCTTGGGAGATTTGGAACCGGAATGCTGCTGACGAAGTTCTTGTTCACGTTCCTTCTTGGCCATGGCACGGCATACATGTAAGGTTTTTCCTTTGAACTCCTGTTCGTGAAGTTCGGCGATAGCCTTAACGGCATCGGCGTGGTTCTGGAAGTTAACGAAACCAAATTCCTTAGATTTTCCGTCGTGGGTACGTTGGATGACAGCTGAAGTGATATCACCGAATTTGGCAAATAGTTCATTGAGTTCTTCATCGGTAACAGAAGAGTCGAGGTTTTTAACGTAGACATTGGTAAAGTGGTTTTCGGCGTTCTCTTTGGCTTTAGGAGCACGGGTCTTCAAAGACTCATGGTGACCTACGTGAACGGGTAAGTCATTTAACAACATACCGTTAACACTCTGAATAGCTTTCTCGGCATCTTCAAGCTTTTCGAAGTGCACGAAACCGAAACCTTTAGATTTACCATTTTCGGTGACAACTTTGACAGAGAGAATGTTACCGTAAGTTGAGAAAGTGTCGTGTAAAGCTTTGTTATCGATAGAAGCTTCCAAATTACGGATAAAAATGTTACCGGTACCCTTGAGGCGGAGATTGGGGTCGCGTTGAGACCACATAATTCTACATTGCTTACCTTGAATCTCGGAGTAGTTCAAGGTTTCGATAGCACGTTCAGCATTCTCGTGGGAAGAGTAGTTGACGTAGGCGTAACCTAAGGAGCGTCCGGTGAGGGAATCACGGCACACACGGATGCTCACAACTGGACCCACCATGGAAAAGAACTCGAACAGTACAGACTCGTTGACGAATTCAGCTAACTCAGCGACGTAAAGGGATGCGAGAGGCCCTTTGGCGGCTTCAGTTGGAACTTGGGTCTGGTTAACTGATTTTTCGGGAACGGTGGCGGGGACACTGGTAGTAGTTGGTTCTTGTACAGTCATTGTTTGATTTTAAGATTTTTCTAAACTTTTTTTTAAATTGGTAAGGATAGATTCAAAGGTTATCAAAAAACTTTCGATTCAACTTTATAGGATCGAATAAATTTTTTCCACCAGGGCTTAGCTTCTTTTTATCCAGTTATTCAAAGTTTAATCCAATCGGAATTTAATTTTTAAATTGGATTTCTATTCTTTAATTATTCATTTCGCAGTTCTTTAGTTTGAGTGCCTATTTATAGTCCAACTTCTAGCAACCATATGAAAATTAAATCGTTTGTAGCTGTTGCTTTTATTCAACATAATTTTAATAGATGGTTTGAAGCTGTAGCTCATCAGCTTTAAGCACGAATTTATATGAGTTTAAGATTTTTTCGCAATCTATATGGGCACCGCATTAGTAATAATAATAATAACCGGAATATTTCTAAAGCAAGCTTACCATATTTTAGGTTATATCCTATTTCTTTCAATTTAAAGTATTATTATCTTATGAGTCACATTGCTTTTATCGGAAGTTTATAGTTATATTGTAACCCAATCCAACATCTATATTAATATTTTTTAACTTATCATATAGGCTCTATCTTAATATAAAGTCAGCCATAAAGTAAGAGTTTTAACGCTTTACTATAGCTCAAAAGTAAGTAAAGTTATTCTACAACTTTAACAAGTATACTTGATAAACCTGAAATTAATGCTTTTTAATTAAAATAAGAAAATAAAAAATAATTCTATTAGTCTTGTGTATAAGATAGTTTACAATTCAAATAAACCTTTATCCGATTATTTTCATTCAATCAGAATTTAAAAAGTGTGCAATATACAGAACAGTTTTGGTATATAATACATCTAATTAATTTTTTATAATTTAAACAATATAGCTAGAATCACAAAAATGGAAGAAAATAATTGAACTTTCTAGCTAAAATTTGAAGTCAGTTATAAATTTTATTTAAAATTAAAAATTAATACTAACTTTTAGCTTTAAATTTATAATTATACTATAATAAACATAGTTTTAAATATTTAATTAATTATATTAAAGATTAATTTCTAAATTTTAAAAAGAAAAATACTAGATATTAAGAAACTAAAAATAATTTTATTAATAATTACAATATTACTATTAAATATGTATTATATTTTTACTTAACTTTTATATTTTATATTTAAAATTTTCTTTTATTTATAATAAATCTATTATATTAACATTAAACTATTTTAATATATATTTAACTATATTAATTAAGCTTAATAAAAGTGTAAATTTATAACTTATCTAATATAGTTTATTTAATTAAATTTTTATTAATATTTATATTTTACTTTTATATAATAATATTGAATTTTTATAAAAGGTTTTCTAACTTAAATTATTAAATAAATATATAAATATACTAAAAATATATTTTTTTAAATAAAATAATTTAAAGTTTATATTTATTAATTAGAAATTAATATATATATGTATAATAATACTTTTAAATATTTATATTTAAACTATAATTAACTAATTATATTTTAATAGTAGATAATTTTTGTTACTATTTTAATTTTTTAGCTTTTATATATAAATTATACTTAAAAATATTCTAATACTTATTTATAATTTACTAATAGCTTTAATAAATATAATTTAAAAAATATAGTATTTACTTATTTTATAAATATATTATAAATTATAATATTAAGCTATAATTTATTACTTTAATATTCAAAACTATAGCTTTATATATATATAATATTATTAAAATAGCAGTTTACTATTTTAGCTATAATTTATAATAGCTATATATAAGCTTTTTTAGATTAAATTTATTAAATAATATTTTATATTATTAATATACAACTATAATTATATTAATTATTATAAATTTGCAATAGTTAGCATAACTATAAAAATAAAATATAACTTAAATTATATAATTATTAAACAAAGTAATTATATTATATTAAAATAAAATATAAAGCTTAATAATATATTATATTAAGCTTATTAATAAAATTAAGTATATAAATATAATATAATAATAAATTATATATTTTTTAGCTTTTTTATTAATTTAAGTTTTTATTTATATTTAATTATTTATTTTTTAATTTATTTTTTAATAAGTTTATTTAAAATTACTTAAATTTTAGCTATTTTATTATTTAAATATATATTGCTTTTCAAAGTAGCTTAAATATATTTATTAAATTTAAAATTTTAACTAACTTTTATAAAATAAAGCTATTATATAAGTACTAAAATAAATAAATCTAATTACTTAAATAAATTATAATACAAAAATTATTAAATTAGATTTTTAAGTAATTAATTTTTTTAATAGCTATAAAATAAAAGCTTTAGTATAATTATATATATATAATAGTAAATATTAGCTAAAGTAAAAACACTTATTAAAAAAAGCCTATTTAAAAAATTTTATTAAAAATATTAATAAAGTTAAAGTATATTTTTTAACTATTATTATAACTAAAACAATTATTTAAAATTCATATTTAAACTAGAAAAATATTAATATTAAAAAAGTTAAAACTATAAAAACTAATAGTAGTAGCTTTAATTAAAAAAAAGTATTAAATATATATATTTTTTTAAAATCTAAATAATAAAAATAATTATTAAGTAGCTTTTTATTATTATTTATTTTTAAAATTTACTAGCTTATAGCTTTTTAATTTATATTTTTTAAATAAAATATTAAAAGTTTAATTTAAACTAATATATAAAATAATATGATAATAAGTAAAAAAAGTAGCTAGTAAAACTAAAAAAAAAAATAAAAAAAAATAAAAAAAAATAAGTTAAATAATTAAAAAAATATAGTTTTAATATATTTAATAAAAAAGTTTTAAATAAAACTATTTTATTTATTTAATTTTATCTTTTAAAATATACTTTAATTTTTTTTTCTATTAAATACTTTTATAAATTTATAAATTTATTTTTTAAAATTTTAAAAGCTTTTATATAATTTTTTAAATATTTATTAATATATTATTAATATTATTTAGCAATTTTATTTTATAAACTTTTTTTTATAATTTATATTAATATATATAATTTTACTTTAAAATAATATATAATTTAAATATATATTTTATTATAAAATTTTATAATAAGTTCTTTTTAATTTTTTATAATATTTAGTTTTTAGTAAAATATTAATAATAAATTTTATATTATATAGTATAAAGTAATATAATACTAAAGTTGCTATAAATATAAATATTTGTATAAAAAAGTTAAAAAATAGTAATAAAGTAATTTTAGTTTATTATTAATTATAGTAGTAATAAATATAAAGGCTTAATAAATAATATAAATAAGTAAAATTTGTAGTAATAATAAAAAAATCAATATAATTATATATATATTTAATATTATAAAAAATAAAGGCTATAATAATAGTATACTAGCTAATAAAAAGAAATAATTAAATCTAATATATAAAATTTATAATAAAAAGTAAAAATATTTTATTATTTAGTAATAATAGCAATTTTATAAATAATTTTAAAAGTTTTGGAAATAATTTATTAAAAATTTAAATTATTAATTATTATAATTTATAGTATATCTAAGTTATAAAGTTTTTTTATTAATAATACTAGTAGTTATATTAAACTTATTTATAAATAATAAACTAAATAAGCTTTTAAGTAAATATATAAAAAATGAAAATATTTCTTTATTTAAAATTTTGTTAAATGCTTAAAATATTTTATATAAAGTTATTAAAAATAAAATTAGTGATTT
>JAWQFY010000217.1:0-43520 GCA_037055185.1 Capillidium rhysosporum | reverse complement strand
TATTAAATAAAACTTTAAGTTTTATATTATATATATATAAAATAATAATATTAGGCTTTTAATTTAGCTTTTTTATATAAAGCTATATATATATTAAATTTTAATTTAATTAAAAATGCATTTATTATAAAAAAAAATTAAAAAGTTATACTTTATTATTTTTATATAATAAAAGAAAAAAATACTTTCTTTTTATATAATTTTATTAAATATATCTAGCTTTTATATAATAAGGTTTTATTATTAAGCTTATTTTTAAAAAATATATAAATATCTAAAAAATATATTTTTTATTATTAAAAGTTTTATTCTTTTTTATTAAGTAGTAATATATTGTCCATTATTAATTAATAATTATTAAAGCTATAATTTTAAAAGCTTAATATATTTTTATTAAATATATATATTATAATGACTTATTTTATTTTTTAATACTTTTTTTTAATTTTTTTTCTTTTTATATTTTCTTTTTTTATACTTTTTTTTTTAAATAATAAGTTTTCTAATATATATATATATATTTTAGTTTACTTTTATATATATATATATTTACTTAATTTTTATTAACTAACTTATAATTTTTACTATATTTATTTATAGCTATAATTTTACTCTTTTTTTTAACTTTTTTTCTAATATAGTATTTTTATTTATTAAAATTATTTATTATCTATTTATAAACTAGTTTAATTATGCATTATATTTTTAAATTAGAGAATATTATAAATTCTTATCTTTTTACCTACTTACTAAATTATTAAAGTTTTTAATAGCTTATAAACTATTATATTAAATATATTAATATAACTAATAAAATACTTTTTTAGTTAAAATTTTAGCTATTATATATTTTAAATTAAAGCTATAATATTTTAGCTAATATATTAAATTTAAATACTTATTACTTTAAAATTAATTTAATATTAATTTAATATTAATTTTTTTTATATTATAAAATTAAGCTAAAAATAATATTTTTTTATTAAATAAACTTTTTATATTTTATAATATATATTACTAATTTAGTATATTTTTATAGTAATATTAAGCTAAAATATCTAATTTTAATTTAACTATTTAATTAAATTAAAATTCTTTTTTTAAATTAACTATATAATAAAAACTTAATAATATAACTTTTTTTATACTTTTTGACTATTATTTTTAAATATTATTACTATTTACTTTTCTTAAATTAAATTATTTAATTTTAATAAAATCTTATATAGTAATAATTTAGTTTTTTTATAGCTTTATATTATAATCTTTTATTTTTTTAATATTTTTTATTAATAATAATACTAGTATTAATTTTTTAACAGCTTTTATTAAATTTATAGTTTTTTAAACTTTTTTATAAGATTACTTATTTGTTTATTATACTTTTAAGACTTTTTATATAATATTTTAATTTAATTACCAACTATTTTTAAGTTAATATTTAGTATATTAAGTAGATTTACTAATTTTAAAAATAATTAAATTATAAAATTAGCAATAAATACTAATAAATTTATTTATATTTTACCTTTTTTTTAAGTTATAACTTTATTTAAAAGTCTATTAAATAAAGTTAGCTAATTTTAAAAAAGCCTTATTTAAATTATTTTAGTAAATTTTATTATATAAATAATTAAATTATTATATTTTATAATATATTTTTTTAATAGTTAATTATACTTTAAATTAAAATTAAAACTTATTAATTATTATTTTTATAATTTTATTTAAATATTTAGCTAAATAAGCTTATTTTGCTTTTTATTTTAAGTCTAGTAATAATAATATTTGTTTTAATATTTTACCATTAATTTATTTTAGTAAAACAATATATAAAACAATATAAATTTTAGACTAGTATTAAACTTAAATTAACATTTTCTTATAAAGATATTTTGCCTATAAAATTAAATAGGTATAAAAGAGAAACAGACAATATTTTACTAATCTTAGTATTTTAACTACTTATAATATAGTTAAAAATCAAAACTAAACTATTTAATATTCTTGTATTAATAAATATTTTAAAGTAACAAAAGAAAAAAATAAAACTTATTCTAAACTATTTATAGTATAGTATATATATATTGGCCTCCCTATTCAATAGTAAAAAATAATCAGATTTACAAATAAAAGATATTAGAATTAGATAAATGGGAAATAAAAAGTCAAGTTAGAAGCTTATATGCTTAATTAACTAGCTGTTTGTACTTGTTTTTGGAATGTTTAAGTTGATAATTAATTTATAAAAGTCACTTTTTCAAGAAACTTAATTTGACAAATAACTGTGAATTGGCTATTGTCTTGAGAAGCAAAAAGGTAATAAACCTAATTTACCCACACTCCGGATATTTTGAAAAAAAAAACAGCCTCAACAGTTCTTTATTAAGTAGGCAATAAACAAGATCTATAAAAGTAGCATTTGAACAATTAAGTAGAAAATATATATATATTAAACACTTTCAAAAAACTTAGTTTAGTTAGGATGATGGAATACATGGATTAAGATAATATAAATGATAAACTTATCAGTCAAAATAATTAGTGTAGCGAACTTTTCAAAGTTTCAATAGAATCGATGTAGGCTGGTAAGTTAATAGTCTTACCTTGTACGTATTGGGATAAACCTTCACCAGAGTAAGATACTAAGGGCGACAGTTCGAATTTGACATCGGTGAAGTCGGTAGTATCGTAGTTTACTTTACCACCGGCAGCTTCGATGAAGCGGATGTGTTGGGCAACTACGTCGCGACGAGAAGTTTCAGGGCAATCCGCTTTGGAACCGGGAGCGTTCTTCAAGGGTGAAAATTCCTCTTTACGTTCAACTTCAAGTACGGCGAACTGATTAGTGAAGGGGAAGACGTCAAATACGAAAGCTTCCAATTTAATACCGTTAGGAGTGGTAGGTGCAACTTTTTCACCAGAAGCGAGGTCGATGTATTTGATCTTCTTGCTAGCGATATGGTATTCCAGCTGTTGTTCGATTTCTTTCATACGTTTTAAGAAACCAAGGGTATAGAAATGGTTACAGATGTTACCAGCACCGAATACCAAAGTACCATCAGAATTAGTTAGGTGCGCCATCTCCTCGTTAATCTCACTGTATTCAACAACACTGAACTTGTCTTTTTTTACGCAGATCACGCCAACCGATTCAGTTGGGAAAGCTTTAGGGACTACCTTGGCACCGCACTCAGCGTTCTTGCTGACAGAGTATCCAATGAACACTGGGTCAGCTACTCTTACCAAGCAGTTATCAACACAGTATGAATGAATAAATTCAACGCCTCGTTTGGCCATATCTTCAATAATACCTTCTTTACGTAAAGCTGGATAAATACCACCGTTACCATCAGGTGCAACAGAAACCTAAAAGTATCGTAAGTTAGCTAAAAAGTACTAAATAGTTTAAATTACCAAATGCTGATCTTCTAAAATAATTTTACCCTCTTTGGTAAGACAAGGTAATACTCCCTGGTTGAAGAAAATAACGTTTTTGGCGTCAAGGCCGAAGTAGTTGTTAGATTTGAAGAAAGTTTCAGTGGCGCTACGAGTTGGTCCCGAAGTCATAATATACCAAGGGATAGTAACATCAGCAACTTTAGAAGATTCCTTGGCAAGTAATTCAAGTTTCAAAATGCGTTCAGCTTGTAGCTGGAATAAAGATTTACCAGAGTATAAACCGATGTTGTAACAACCTTTGGGGTCGGGAGATCCTAAACGAGAACCTTGGCCACCAGCTAACAGTAGAACAGCAACTTTGTTCTGAGCTACTACTTCTAAACCTTTGGTTTCCCACTGCTGAATCTTCTCTTTGGAGGCGGTGAGTACCGAATCGAATGCAGTGCTGGGTAAAGGTTTTATGGTTTCAACACAGTCTTCGTGGGTAGCGTTTATAGCACGATGATACAAGTTGTTCACTTCTTCAACATCGATCTTATCCAACTGAGCTAACAGTTTCTGTTGTTGTTCGGCGCTCAACTTGTCGTAGAAGGTGAACACATGCCCTTGATTGGCAGCTTCAAATTTTGCTCTAATGGTCTGAACGTCTAAAGTCATATTTTCAATAGTTTGTAGTTTGTGATGATTATTCAAGAAAGGAACCTAGCTCCAAAATTATTTAAACCTACTCCATGATCGAATAGGAGCATCCCGGAGGAAACCAATTTCATCAGTCCATCGTGCTAATGTAACCTAATACTTTTGGTACATATTTGGAAATTATAGATAACAAGTTTTAGTTAGAGTTTCTAATTACGGCGGTACTTGCCTGGTGAATTGCGGGATAAAAATAAATTTTATTTATTTATAACCCCTAATATAAATAGACGCAATAAATTGGGCGCCTTGTCTATTACCCCTCAGCTTCAATCAATAAACTAGCGTGTTGTGTACATTAGCTAAAATTAAACCCTAAAATTATTTTTAGCTACAAAAAGAGGTCATTTTAAATTGTTGTCGTAAAAACTTAATCCACGAATTATTTAGTTGCCCCAACACTCAGATATCTGCTATTCTGCAACAAATAAAGTTATAAACTAAGGGGTTGTGCATTTACCACGAAAGCTCACTTGTATTAACCCCAGCTACATCACTAGTCTATGAAATCACTGGATACAGATAATTGAAATTAAATCCATTCCAACAAAAAAGGCTAAAATCTTGATAGTGTTCTAAGTTAAACAATTTGATATTTGCTAGCCTACATAAATTTAGAATAATAATAAATTATTTTAAATATTAATTATGATAAAATATAATTTTATAAATAAATTATTTTTTAAAATAGCTCATATTTAGAAGTTAGCAAAAAATAACTTATTAGTTAAAACGGAACTTTATAACTAAAATAAAAAATATATAGTATAAGAATAATTTCTAGCTAATTAATTAAAAATTAAAATATTTAAATATAGTTTAGTTTAACACTATGGTCTTCAGCTAAAGTGCCTCAATAAATAAGTCTTCTCTGGAAAGAAGCAATTAGGTAGATCAATTATTTAGATAGTAACTACACCTATAAACATCTTGAAGTACACTAAAACCAAATAAAGTTTAAAAAATTTAAAAAGATTTATTATATATTAAAAATATATACTAAGCTTTTATTAAAAAATAGTTATATTAATATATATATATATAATTAACTATTTAATAACTATAGTATTTATACTTTTTATAAAAATATAACTATAATATTTTGCTTATTTTTATTAAATTAAATTACTATAAATTTTACTTATTTTAGCTATAATTTTAGAAAATTAAAATATAGTTATAACATTTTTTAAGTTCAATTTTAATTTTTATAATTAGTATACTTTTAACTAATTTATAAATTATTTGCATTAATATAATATAATAAATTTTATTTATTTATAATTATTTAAGCTATATATATATATATATTTAATTATTATCTTTTTAAAATAATATAAGTTTTATTTTTATTAAATTAAATTTTAAATTTTTAATAAATTTAAATTAAATTATTTATCTTTATTTATAAATATTTATATAAGTTTAGCCTGGCTTTAAAAAGTAATATAATTTAATATAATATAAAATTAAATAACTATACTAATTTAATTTAGCTACTTTTTAAGTAGCTAATTTCAAATTTTAAAAATATAATAAAGTTAATAAAATTAGCTATAAAAATAATAAAAATATTTTACTTTATTTATATATATAAATAAAGTATAAAAATGTAGTTTTTTATTTAATTTTAGTAAATTTTATTAAAAAATATTAAAATTTAAAAAAACTTAAAAAGTAAATTTCATTTTTATAATAATATACTATATAATAATATAATTACTTTAAAAAATATAGCAATTTATATTTTAATATTAAATAATAATAATAATAATAATACTAAATATAGTTATTAGTTATAGTTTACTATTTTTATATTTAAGTTTATAGCTTTATATTTATATAATTTTAAGTTATAAATTATAGTAACTATTTATAATTTAAAAAAAAGCTTACTAATATTATTTTATAATATATATAATTAAATAAAAAACTATATTATTTAAATAAAAAACTATAATATTATATTATTTTTAATTTACTTACTAATTTATATACTATATATATTAAACTTAAAGCTTTAATATACTTATTTAAATTTAAAATATTGTAATAAAAAGTAAAAATAAAGTAAGTAAAAACTTTATCAATATTAATACTATTATAATAGTATTATAAATTTATACTATTTTTAATATATATTTAATTATAATATTTTTTACTTTAAAAGTATAGTTGCTAAAACTTTTTTAAAGCTATTTTTTATAATAATTATTAAATTTTAAATATTAATTAATACAATTACTAATTATATAACTATATTATATAATGCTATAGTTTTTTAATATATACTTAATAATTATAATTTTAATAGTTATTAGATTATTTTTTTACTATTATATTTAATATATATATAATAATAATAAATATAATATAAATAATAATAAATTTTTTTTTATACTTATATATTAAAATATACTGTTAAAAAAAGTTACTTTTTAGAGTAAATTTAATAAAAAATAAAAAAAATAGTTATAAAAATCTAAAATAATTAAATATATTAGCTAAACTCTTTATTTAATTTAAAAAAAATTATTAATAAGAATTTTTTTATAATTATTTTTATCAAAATTTTAAAAAATAAAAAAATAGTTAGTAAACTATAAATTAGATAAAAAAAGTATATTTTTAATTAACTTTTATTTTTGTAATAATGTAGATAAACTTTTTATAGATATTTATTAGTAAATACTTTAAAAATACTGTAAATATTCTCTTTATTATTTTATTATTAAAAATCCAAATAAATAAATTACTATTTACTAATAGTTTTAAAAAATACTAATATATAAAAATTATAAAATAAAAAGATAAATAGTTTTTTTAAAACTAACAAAATTAAAAATTAAAACTAAATATTTTCAAACTTTTTAAACTAATTTTTAAATATTTTTTATATAATAAAAGTTTTTATTAAGCTATTATACTAACTATTAAACTTAGAAACATAAAAATAAAATTTATTAATACTTCTATTTAATTAAAGCTAATAACTTATATTATTGATAAATTTAAATTTATTAGTTTATACTTAAATAATAATATCTAAATTACTTATATAAATTTGTTTATTGCTTATAAAATTTGCTTTTAAACCTACACTAATCTTAAAAATTTTACTTAATATAAGTATATATAGCTAAAATGCTACAAATAAATAATATTTTATAACAAGTATATTAAGATAAATTTGTATTAGTAATAATTTTTTGATAATAAAGTTACTATTATAGTAAACTATAATGTATACTTTCTTATTTTAAACAAGTGGAATAAATTTTTTATTTTTGAATATATTAGTATAATAAAAATGAGATTATAATAAAATTAGAAGTGAATAAGTATAATTTAAATCTATAAGATAGTTATATCCTTATATTATATTCTGTATTAATTTTAAAACTTTTAAAGATATACTGGCTGTCCTCTAAATTAATGATATTTAAGCTGCTATTAGTTATTGGTTAGGCTTTATAAAGAGTATCTACTGACTTGAAAAAGTATTAGCTAATTAATTCTTTACTTTTTAAAAATTTTAATAATATAGTTTTCCAAATTTATTTCGTTCCATAAAACTTTTCTGCTTTGCAATTGAGAAAGTTATTTTAATTTACATAGGTTTTATTTAAAAGTATAGTTTTACATGTTTACCTATTCGATAAACTCTTAAAATATGGGTACAGTATAGGATTTTATAAAGGGTTGGTTATGTAAACTATAGGGAGCTATTACAGTAAAAGTTTGTTTTTTGCTTAGTGATGACCGGAAATGATATATTAACAATTGGAAATACTACATATTAACCATTATGACGGATTAATTTTAGAAAACTTGAATAAGTCTCCTGTAGTACGGGTGAAAAAATAAAACGATATATGAAAATATTTTAAATATCCGTACATGCTGGAAATATAAGGAACATTTTATAAAACAAGAGCTACAAAAAATAGATTAAAATCGATCCCTTTTCAAATTACTAAGCTTTTATATTAAAAGCTACCGGGTCTACTTTTTTTACAGTCGGAGCGAACTAAAAATACAGCAAAAGGAAAAAGGAAGGTAGGAAGAACTAGAAATATAAATTGGTTAACCAGTTATACCATTATTTTTTCCTTTTGTCGTATTTTTAGAAAAGTATGGTTGGTATAACAAAATTATTTTATTCGTCTCGAACTAAATGGTGGGAATTCTTATTTGTAACGATATTTTATAATAAAATCAGAAAATAACGCTAATAAAACTTAAGTGTTTAATGGACGTTGGAGATAATATTCCATAAATTACTACTATATCTTTATAAAACCTTAAATATTTTGACTTCATCTCAAATATGTTCAAATTAAGGATGTTCTAGTATACCTTTAAAATCCGGAATTTAGAGAATAGCTGATGTTTATTTTAATATGGAAAGTGTAATGCCTACCCCAAAGTTTCTTTAACTCGAACTGTAAGAGACCTTTTAAATTTAGCTGTAAGAAATTTAGTAGTTTAGGATATAAAACTAATTTCGCGTATTACCTTTAAAGTTATTTAGGGTAAAAGGGGACGGTTTGAAAAATACTGTATAAAAGGTGGGCTTGTAACGGCTATGTAAAAGAATTAAAATTTTATTAAACTTTACAATTTTAAAATCTTATCTCTTCTAATCCATTCAAAATCTGAACTTTTATTTCAAAATATTAAAGGCAATTAATAAGCACTTCATTCAATAGCAGATACCTAACAGCAATGACTAATACCAACCGTTCGAAATCCGTATTAAACTTTAACGTAAAGAAGGTGGTTGTATACGCTCAATTAATTTTTTTAGTAGCCGTTACTTTAATGGCCCCAGCATGGCAAGATAATTTTGAACGTCGACTACCTTAACTTTTCTCATCTACACCAAAGCCAATCAAATAACTGTGATTATAAAAAGTATTCGGCATGTATAAGTAAACATGTCAATTAATTCAAAGTTCAAATGTATTTCAATAAATATCTGTTATTAATAGCTACGTCTACCTACTTTTCTTTTTAGATATAATTTTTTTTAATAAATTTTATCGGTAGTTAAATAAAATAAAATTCTTATATAAAAACAAGAATATCAATATTTCTATGTTACTATATAGTTAAATTTTAAATGTATGGTAGGGATTCTTTTAAAAAATTAAATTTATTTATGTTTAAAATTTTTATACCAACTAAACTAAGAAATAATATAATAATAATAAAAATCGTAGATAAGTAAAATAAAACGATTTTAATTAAAAAATAAACTAGTAATTTAATAGCAATCACTTTATACATTAATAGCAACTTTTTTTTTATCTAAAACTTCGAAACTTTATAAAATTAGTTAAGATTAAATAATAGATATTTCGAAATTTTAGAATTTTAATTTATAGTTAAATTCGATTTAAATGAGTTAAAAGTGCAAAATTTTATATCAAAGAGCCTCCAAAACCTTACCAATTTGTTTTTAGGCTTAAAAAAATGAAAAATCCAATTAATTTTTCTCAGATTTTGTATTATATTTTTATAACTATATTCGATATAACATCTACAAACAAAGATATTATTTAAACATAATTATAAATAAGCTGTTCACAAAAATGGGTATATGAACTTTAATTTCAGAAAAGTGATTTTTAAAAAGTTTAAGTAATAGAATAAAAAATGTTCAAAAATCTCATCAACTATCGGAGTTAAGATCGTTTACAGTTTAGCTTTTAACTTTAAATGTACCTAAATATTAGCTTGGTAAGATGAAAGAGAACTTATTTAAGAAATTTAGTACGTTTTAAATGTTTAGTTTTATTGATTTAATCAACAGCATATACATGTATTATAATATGCTCCCTCCGTTCCAAATTAAATGCAAACTTTTTTATTCTTTATAGATTATTGGCAATTTTTAGAATAAGAAGTAGTACTTACTCATGTAGAATTACTATAAAATTGTTTTCAAGTCACCTTCGATTCAATAAAATAGATGCTGTTGTTGTGGAGAAGATTGCTTTCGAAGTCAATTTTTTGGATTTAAACTTGTTTATAAATTAAAAATCGAGAAATAGTTTAAACAAGCTAATTAAATTAGATACGTTTTTAAAATTACGTAAAAATATAAAATATAAATTAAAAAGGTGAAAGTAAATATTTTTTAGTTTGGAAAAGAAGTAAATTGACCTCATCTAACTTATTACGTAATTTATTAACTATTAAGCACCAACTTTAAACAAAATTTTACTTAACGACTAATAATCTAAATTAGTTTTTAAATATATATATTTTTGACAAGGTCTTCCTCGAAAATTTGCAATTATTTCGGAATAAAAGTATTTAAATTTAAAGCTATTATCGTTGTTACATTATTAATACAATAGTAATTGAAATGAAACTTCAAAAAATAAAAATGAGAATGAATTGCATTGACAAGTAAACAAAAGTCAAAATGATATCTCGATGAGAGTAAAATGAGAATTATCACTTAGACAATTATAAATTAGAATATATCTAGATACTACTATTTAAGAGAAATCGAAAATAGAGATACTAAAGTAAAATATTATCGAGAAAAAATTTTGAAAATAAAATAAACTATAAATTTAAAACCATAATACTTATTTAATGAAATTATAAATCTAAGTAACAAATTATATCTTATAAAACTTCTATATTAAAAGTAAGAACTAAACTTGCTATATATTGTAATATTAATCACTAAAACATTATGCGAATGATATTTATTCCATTGAATAACGAAAAATTTATACTGTATCATAAAAAACTATTTAAGCCTAATAAAATCTAGCTAAAAGAATAATTTTCAAAATTTACTATTAATTGAATGTACTAAATATAAAGTTAATAAGTACTGTAATATAAGTTAGTAGTAAGTGATGTATTCTTGGGGGTTCACTTTATCAATGACTAATAACTGAACTTTGTTAAACTAGTTTTGCTATCAAATGTCGCTATAAAGTAGTGATACTTGAAATAAATGGATTGGTAGAGGTATTAAAGAGCTCAAAGTATAATATACAATTTATGAATATGTTTATTATCTGTACTCAACAACAATTTTTTTATAATTACGATATTTGGAAGAGATATGTTTCTACTTTAATTGCTGTAACGAAAGTTATACTTGTATTATTTAATATCATTTATTTGATAAATCAATACGATAACAATTTTAAAACTATTAAAAATGTTAACAATTACAAATCTGTTCAAATGCGCTTCAGAAATTCAATACACTATTATGTATTTTAAAGTTTTACTGAAATTTTTATACGGGCATCAGATTCGCTTACAATCAGTTTGGAATTTCTATATGGAAAATGTTACCATTTTCAGAATTTAAATAATATCTACACTAAATAATACAAGTTTAAAGCAATTACATATTCAAAAGACGTATTATCTGGAGTTTGTACTACTGGTAGTTTTTATTTTTGAGAACATCGAAACATCTTACCCAAGATAGCTAAACGCCAATAACTTTATTAGTCATACAGTGATAAAATAAACACAAGTGCTAACGAAGCACAAGGAGCAGAGACTATCAAGATAGTTGGTTGGCTATTCTTCCAGCTAAGAGAGAGTTTAACTTCTCATGATCGGATTTGGATTTAGAAAGTCTTTGACTAGAGCCTTTAAACTCTTTTCTGATCGAGAGACTATTCTGCCATAAAAGTAGCAGAAGCCATATAAGGGATAGAGTTAGGAAGGATAGAAAATATGGTAGAGGTAAAGCGTCGGTGAATTGTCCAGAGGGTGGCCTCTACTAGGAAAGCGAAAGAAGGAGAATCAATTTTGAGAAAAGAATAGTTGATTCAGTTGGGGAAGGAAAATGATAGAGAAGCGAGTTAACTTTAGCCACAACTCATTTCCACAAAAGGGCGGGATGACAGTTGAAGAGGTGATGCTGAAGCGAGTCATTACTTAGTTATTAGTAGATTTTATAATTTAAAAAATAAAAAAAAGTTTATAGAACTTTAATTTCAAATCGATTATGTAAAAATTTCAAACTTATATGAAAACTAAATTTGATTAAACGTTAAATCTTGAATTATGACCTAAAAACGGTCCTAAATTTTATTTTCATAAGAACTTTTTAAGTAAGTTCATAAAAATTCTACCGAATATATATTTATTGTGTTAAATAAAACAAACGGTATGTATATACATACATATATACTTTAATTTTGCAATTAGTTAAATTGGTTTTTAAAACTCATAAAGTTAACTTCACTACTCATTATTGAAGACGGTGTAACAATAAACTGTAGCGCTCAGCTTACAAATTTGTTATTTTTGGAAGCGTTTCTTGGCTCTTCTACAATGAAGCATTTATTCTAGAAACTTCAAGGTAATCTTATTATATAATTAGATTTTACAGTACTTATTTTTCATAAGTTTTTTTTAGGTTGTAAATTTCCATTTAAGCCTATGAATAAGCAAATGTATTGCTTAATTTGTCAGAATTTTTTCGAGATGACTAAAGGTTTAATAATGGAGCCCAATTGATGTAATTGAAGGTGCGAAAAACATAGAAATGTATTGGTGACATTAGCTTGAGCCAATTGGAATCAGGTATTATAACAGATGGAAAGTCCGAATTGGACAATAGAAAAGTATCATAATTCGATAAATTCGAATACGTAATAAGTGTATAAATAGTTTGAAGGTTAGGAACCAACACTTTTTAAATAAAAATCAATCACATATTAACGAAATGTCAGTCCTCGAACAACTTAAAAAATTCACTACCGTAGTCGCCGATACCGGTGATTTTGAAAGTAACCGATATCTTTAGCAACTTTGGTTTATTAATTTTACTTTTTAGCCATTGCCGAGTACAAGCCTACCGATGCCACCACCAACCCTTCCCTTATCTTAGCTGCTTCCCAGAAGCCCCAATACGCTCACCTTATTGATGATGCTTTGAATTACGCCAAATCTCACGCTAGGTAACCCATATAATCATTTCTATAGTCTAAAAGTAACTAGTGATATTGAAGCTCAAACTGAATTAGCTACCGACAAATTGGTAAATTTAAATTTTATGTTTTGATTCTAATAAAATCTTTAGCTCGTTAACTTCGGTGTTGAAATCTTAAAGATCGTCCCCGGTCGTGTATCCACTGAAGTTGATGCCAAGTAAGTTTTAAAAGATACTTCTCAATTCTAAATTAAAAATTAGGCTCTCCTTTGACAAAGAAGCCACCATTAAGAAGGCTCTCCACCTCATCGCCTTATACAAGGAAGCCGGTATCTCCTCCGACCGTGTATTGATTAAGATCGCTTCTACCTGGGAAGGTATCCAGGCCGCTAAGGAATTAGAAGCCAACCACAACATCCACTGTAACTTGACTTTACTTTTCTCCTTCGCCCAGGCCGTAGCTTGCGCTGAAGCTAAAGTTACCTTGATCTCCCCCTTCGTAGGCCGTATCTTAGATTGGTACAAAGCCGCTCACAAGAAGGAATATAGCGCCGTTGAAGACCCTGGTGTTCTCTCTGTATCCAAGATCTACAACTACTACAAGCAGCACGGTTACAACACCATTGTTATGGGAGCCTCTTTCCGTAACACCGGTGAAATTGAACAGCTCGCTGGTTGTGATTACCTCACCATTTCCCCCAACCTCTTAGCCGAATTAGCTAAAGATACCAAGACTTTACAGAGAGTCCTCTCCCCCGAATTGGCCTCAGCCCAGAAATTGGAAAAGGTAACCTTCGACGAAAACTCCTTCCGTTTCGCTCACAACGAAGATGCTATGGCTTCCGATAAACTCTCTGAAGGTATTCGCAAGTTCCATGCCGATACCGTCAAGCTCGTATCTCACCTCAAAGAGCGTCTCAGTGCTTAAGCATTTCCATCATTCCCACCTTAATATTTTTCAAATTGTGTTGCATATCACACCATCCCTCTTTGAAAATTAAAACATTTTTTTGTTATCTTGTTTACACTAATTTCTAGTGTAGTTTTCAGTAGTTTGTACATAAAATTTAAATACATTTACGCTACAGTTGTAAGTTGATACTATTCTAATTGTAGACTTCATCCAGGGAATTTGCTTTTTAAACAACCCGTGTCAGGATCGGTTCACAATTTTTTATTTTCTATATTTTCTAAAAAAATCACCTTTCATAACAACAATTTAATTCTGTTATAATTGAAATTGAACTCTTCACTTCAAACTTTTTTTACTAAAGCTTATTAGTTAAATTTTCAAGTACTTTTAAATATAATTACCTTATTAAAGCTTCAGTTCATATTAAATATCCCTTAACTTTGATTTTTTTAAACTGTATATTCTGGTATTAGAATACAGATATCCTAATATTTAGTTACTATGGTTAACTACAAAATCACTCTACAGAGATAATTGTTATATATTTTTATTTACTATTAGCTGCTTTTCTATTTTATCTCTATTAATTTATATTAATAATATAGTATTTATGTTTTGCTATCTACTTTGGAAGGGTGCAAAGTAGTTACTTATACTTTTATAATAGAGAATAAGATTTTACTATTATATACATATTCACTTTTTATATATCCTATTATAATTTTTTTTTCTTAATCAAATACTAAAATTATAATTTTTAGGCTATAACTACTAAATATAATATATATTTAAAATCTTAAAATTTAAAATATTTATTTTAAAAAAAAATAATGTTATTATTACAACTAAAAATTTAAAAATTTTAATATATAAAAATATAAAATAACTAATTTAAAATTTTTATAGTTAAGTTTTAATATAATAAAAATTATACATTATAGTAGAATACTATAGTTTTTTAGTTAAAAAGTAGCATATAATTAAAATATATACTAAAAAAGTATTTAAATAAGTAGATAAAAAAATACTACTAATTATAAAAAAAGTTTAATAATAGTTAAAATAACTTTAGATTACTATTAATAAAATAATAATAATAATAATAAAATTATCTAACTAAATATAAAATAAAAATATAATAATAAAAGTAAATTTTATTTAATAATAATAAAAAAGTTTACTTATATACTTTTATAAAAGTAAGCTAATTAAAAAGAGAAAATAAAAATGAAAATGCTAAAACTACTTAAAAAATATAACTAAACCTTATATATATAAAATTAATAAAATATAAAATATAAAAATTATAAATAAAATAAAGCAAATACTAATATTACTAGCTTATATTAAGTTATTTTATAAATAAAATAATAATTAAAAATATTTTTTTAAAGTATTATAGTAGTATATTTATAATATAAACTTAATATTTAATAAAATTACTATTTTCAAGAATAGTTTAATTTATAGTTTTTATATAAGTATTTAAAATGTTTAATTATTTTACTTTAATTATATTTTTTAAAATTTTAAAATTTAAATAATTTTAATATAATAAATAAAAAGTTAAATATTTATAAAATTAAAATTTTTAGCTTAAAATTTCTAAAAATTATAAAAACTAACTATTTTTAAAAAGCTATTATTAACTTTTAAATAAAGTATAATATATATAAAATATTTATATATATACTTATAAATATAATAATAAAAAATTAAATAGTAATTAAAGTATTTACTAAAATAATAATAATAATAATAAATAAATAGTAATAATAAAAATAAAAATAATAAATAAAATATAGTCTGTTTAAAAATATAAGTATTTTAATAATTATATTTAAAAGTAGATATATATTTTAGTAAAAATGCTACTAGCTTCTAGCTACTAAAATAAAATTTAAAATTTATATATAAAATATTAAATAACTTATTAAATAAAAAACTAAAAAAATAGTTAGCAATATAAATATAAAATATATAATTTCTAATTTTTAAAGTTAAAATTAAATAACATTTTATTAAAAAAATTATTATTTTTATAAATTTTAAAATTTTATATATTAAAAATATACTTTAAAAGTTAAAACTAATAATTTTTATAAATTAATAATATATAAAATTATAATTATATAATAAAGTTTAATAATAATTTACAAAGTTTAAAATTATAAAATTCTTTTTATTATTATTTTAGTATTAATAAGCTGATAATAATTAAGTTTAATATATTAGTTATTAAAAAATAAAAAATAAAATATAAAAAATTGTTAATTGTAATTGATAAAATCAAATTTAAGATAATATTTTAATAACTTTAAATAAAGTTATTAAAACTGCTAATTTTTATATATTATTTTTAAATACTAAAATTTTTAAAACTTAATAAGTTTAAAGGTATAATATATATAATTATATAAAAAGTATTATTAAAGTTTGAAAAAGCTTAAATTATTTAGTTTTACTTAAATAAATAACTATTTATTAACAGTATTATAGCTATTACTATACCTTCTTATACTGCTATTGGTAGTTTTTACTAATTTATTAACACTATCTTTTTTGCTTTATTAGAATAATATCTATAGTTTAATTACTAGCTTATAGACTTTTTTTTTAGTATATAGCTTTTTAGAAGATTTTTCTTCCTTTAGTTATATTTATATAAAATCTTAATTTACTACTACTAGAATATAAAAAATAAAACTTACTATATATTAAAATTAGTTATATTAATATTAAATTACTAGATGTTAAAGTATTAACTTTTTTTATTAATTACTAAAACTTTAGCTTTGGTTAATTATATATATATAGAAAAATTACAATTAATATATGCTATAAACATTAATAAAAGTTTAAAAATCTAATTTTCAAAGTATACTATTTTTTCACCTAGGTTTAGATTATTAGATTAAGTTAGTAATAAAATAGGTTTTATTTGAGCAATAAAATGAAAATTTTATTCAAACTAAATATAAAATAGTTTATTTATATTTCCCACTAGACAATAACAGTTATAATAATAAGTTATACCGCTAGTTGGATCTCCATGACTGTCTGGCATAGGGGAGAACAAGCATATTTATGGAGGTAGGAGAAATAAACAGGATGAAACATTTTTTTGAAATCTTCCAACTTTGGTTTTAGATCAATTTTAAATCAAGGATTACAATCCAAATATGATTAAATAAAACTTCCATGTGCTAGGTTTTAATTGTTGCATTTTAACAAATTAAATCAAATTTACATTCAAATCATAACTTGAAATCAATGATTACTCAAACTTCAGACTCAAACATACCAATAATTTAACAGAGATGGACTTGACAACAAATGCAATCGAAAAGGAGAAGGAACATGAAAATTTGATAGATAGCATTGAAAAAGACCCTGATGAAGGTATTTTAAGTTCTAAGATGAACCCTGATGCAACGGAAATACATAAGGAATCTATGCCGAATTTAACTAATGGTACTGGAGGCGTTAAAGATGAAAAAATGGTTCAAGAAACTAGTCCAAGCAATTCAAATTCTAAGATTTTCAATGCTGTTGAAAATGAAGAATTAAATGCTTTAAATATAAATCTTGATCAACCTCAAACAGCTCCTAATCAAGTTCTAGAACTTCCAGCAGAAATACCAATAGTACCAAATAACTCGGAAATAAATAATCTTAGTTTAGATTTAGACTCAGTTAATGTAAATAATACACATATTGATGAAAGTAGTATGAAAGCTTTCACAAATATTACAGTTAATTTAGATGAGTTGCCACAGATGGATAATGTATCTGTTGAGCCTACAATTTCTATTGAGGGTAAACCTTTATATTTATTTTCAATCATATCTACATTATTTTTCTATTTATTGGCCTTCCTTTTAAATAATTTCAACTCTTTATTTACATAATTTTATTACATTGGTTAACATATTTTATATTTTAATAGGTGCCAAAATACTTGAAGGTGAAAAAGATTTAAATAGCGCTGAAACCGATGTAATTAGTTTAGAACAAAATACTTTAAAAACCGATATCAGTAATAACTTTTTGAGATCGCATCAAAGTTTAAATGAATCATTACCTGCAGAACCACTTTCAAGTTTAGGTATTTCTGAAAGCGCATTTGAACCTGCACTTTCTAAAGATTCTGAAAATGATCAAGAAGTAAATACATTTTCAAATCCAGCTGGTATTTCTCTTGAACAAGGTACACAGAATGAAGATTTATTTGGTGGATTAGCTGAAGGCGGAGGCAATGCCGATTTTGAAGAACTTTTAGGAGTAAATGAGGTCGGTTATTCCAAGACTGACGCAGTTGAAACACCTGAAGCTACGGAAACGTTTAAACATAAAACTGATACCGTTTCTGCTAATATATTTGAGAACGATAACAAACGTCCTAACGCCGAAAATGACGGCTTTAATTTCTTCAGCAATCAAGCTGTTTCCGGGCCAGCCGGTGACGAATCAATAAGTTTCTTCGATCAAATCTCATCTAATCAACCTGAAAGCGCGTTTTTTGATAATTTCGCAGCACCTGAGCAGAAACCTATCGATCAAACCCCTTACAACTCAAATTACCCTACTCAAAATGTAACTACTGGGTATAGTCAAAACCAATTATATAGCGGAGATTCAAATTACCTTACACCTCAGGTAGAATATTCTTATAACCAGTATGACGATTCCAACACTACTTATGATGCAAACACACCTTACAACTACTATGCACCAGATACCAATGCAAGCGGATATGCCTACGACCCAAACACAAGTGATCCTAATGCACAATACGCTAATGGTGAAACTGCCCCTTATCCTAATGGCCAATACGAATACGATTCTCAGAACTATTACAGTCAATACGATTACAATAACGGAGTTGATGTAAACAGTGGGTCCAACTACCAAGGTGACTATGTGCAGTACAACGAAGGATATAGTGGTGAACAGTATCAAGATGACCAATATACTTCGAATTATCAACAGCCTTTAGATTACAATACCTATGATCAACCGGCTGCGAACTATGATGCTTCTGGTCAGGATGCTGCTCAATATACTGGTTACGATACTAATTACCCTCAAGCATATGGTACCACTGAAAAATCCGACTATGGCTATAACCAGCAGACATACTATAATAATGATCAAATTGTAGACAACCAGGTTGCAGCATACCCCACTGATACCTACACCAGTTACGAACAAACTCAAGATGTTTATAGCAAGCAACCTACCTATCCTGCCCAGGACAATACTAATTTGCAGGACGGAGCTGACTACTACAATTACTACGAAAACACCAATAATAACTACGTGCAACCAAGTACTAAATACAACGACGGTGAAGCTACCTATTCAACCTATCCGGATGCCTATGGAAAACAAGTAGAGCATGTACACGACCCTACAGCTAACGACGCAAACTTTTTTTCCACAGCTGGAGCAGAGATTCCCCCGTTGGAACAACCAATAGAGGAAACCAATTCGGTGCATCTGAATTCAATTGGCCCCGCTTCCATAAACGTACCGAGCGAGACAGCTGTTGAAACTCATGACGTTTATTTTAACGAAACCAAGCACGATTCTAAAGCTGATTCAACCACCCCACCACAATCAAATTTTTATTTAGGTAGTGGTAACCAGTCTGACAACAACTCGATCGTATATAACGGTGACTCAAATGTGCATATCTACCCTGGAGCTGACACCTATCCCCCGAACGGTAGTACTGCTGTGTACCAGGAAATTGCGCCGACCCCAGATTACGACGTAGGTTCAAATTTATCTACTACCCATTTACCTCCGGTAAGCAATACATATTCTCAGACGGATACCACTAAGGCTCTATATTCCGGTTCCGATAGCTACCAAAATGAAAATGCACTGCTGCAACCGGACCTCATCTCACCCCGTTCAGAACTTGATACCAATGATCTATCCAACTCATTCAACTTTCCAGTAACTGGTGCCGAGATTGAACTAGACGATTTAGTGTTAGGAGGCCAACCCACCCCTCTACCCGAATCATACCCATTACCTCCCAGTTCAGGGGAGCAACAAGCTTATTTCCAGCACAACTCAGAAAATGACCAGTTCCAGCCACCTAATTCAGGTGGTACACGCTACCAGCCACCTAACTCTGGTAGCCAACAATATCAACCACCGACCTCCGGTAGCGAGCCGTACCAATCGACCCAGCTTCTTTCAGATCCAAATTCAACTCAACAGACCACTTCACCTAGATCGGAAGGATACACTTCCACTGAGATGTACCGTCAGCCTAGCGATGAATCACGTCATGGTAGAGGCCCCTGTGCCCTTTTCCACTTTGGATTTGGCGGCCAAGTCATCACCATGATACCGCAAGTCTCTGAAAGGTTTTCTGCTGATGCTGATACTAAGGTTACCAAAGTCTACGTCAGTAATTTGAAGATAGAAATGATCCGGAACTTGCCCAACGTCGTCGATCCATTCCAGAATATTGAAATCATGAAGCCGTTGTTAACTAGCAATGTAGATAGAGTTTTTTTAAAGAAGTTGATCGACACCAACATCTCCAATGCCGAAAGGTTGGACTTAGTCAGCGGTATGCCCAAGTTAGGAGCAGAGGATGACAAGCTATTATGGCAGCTGATGGACATACTATTAAACAACAACGGTTCTTTAGAAGGTAGCAATGAAGCAATAGTCAACCTGTTAACTCAGGCACTGCCTAAAAATTACTTCGATTCGGTAGAAGCTAGTCCATTGATGGATCTACCACGTATAGATATAATGACGCAGATCCGAGAGCTTCTACTTAAAGGTAACCGCCAAAAAGCGGCCAAGCTAGCTATGGACAATGCCAACTGGGGTCACGCCTTGATTATTGCTAGTTGCGCTGGTAAAGAGGTGTGGCAGGAGGTGGTGCAGTCTTTCGTACGCCATGAAGTCTTAAGCAGCCAGTCTGATTGTTACCATAGTACTGGTATGATGTACAGTCTGTTCGCTGGAATGGGCGCCAATGCCACTCGCGAATTCAGTCCTTCGAATGGAGCTAGTGACAGTCCGCTATGGAAGGAGAAAGCGGCTATGATCTTCGCCAACCGTACTCCTGGTGACGCAGCCGCTCTCGCCGCGTTGGGCGATGAGCTCATGTCCATGGGTAAGGTTACTGCAGCACATCTTTGCTATTTGTTGGCACCTTCTGTCGCCATACAGGACGGTTTAGGTGCTCCCAACCTCAGGCTTACTCTGTTAAACAGTTCCATACCTACTGGCCGCACCGCTGACTTAGAAGCTATAGCGGCCACCGAGATCTATGAAGCTGTCCTAAGTGCCGGTAAAGAGAAACCACAGAGTTTCGGATTCGGTTATTTCCAAGCTTACAAACTATATAAGGCTTGGTGTCTAGCTGAGTTTGGGTACATGGATCAAGCTTACAAGTAATTTGAATTTAGTGGTTCGTTTACTTATTTTTTTAGGTATTTGGATTCCGTTAAGACAGTCGTTGAACAGTTACCTAAAAACGCACCCTACCTCCACGGTACGTTCAGAATAATTTTAGACTCATTGATGCAGCGAGTATCTCATGGTGATGGCGTAACAAAGTACTTTTTTCCAAATAACTTTCAGTATTAATATGGTTTACTTTTAGGACAAATAGCAACTGGTTGACGCAAAAACCTACCTTCGGATCTGTTAAGAGCTTCATGGATAATACGATCAGCCAGCTGGTACTGGGCTCAGACAGCTATAATGATAGCAATGTAGAGAAGCCTACGTTGGAGATCAAAGCTGGACCTACCATAGTTCGATCTGGCTCCTTCTCCCAAAATCTGGCCAACCCCTTCACTATGGAGGATAGTCCAGCTCGTAGGTCATCATCTAACGACTTGTACTCGAACCCATACCGATCAACCCTTCTGGACGACGATCTGTCGGGTAGAAGATCGGCCGATCCCAACCTCATGACTTCGCCTTTCGCTCACTCTTCAGCTAACATGGTGACTTCACCGTTCCAGCCTCTGAACGACTCGTCGATGTTAACTCCAGGTCTGGACGGAGGCTCTACCTACTTCTCACCTTTAGGCCAACCGTCACTACTACCATCTACTCCAGTAGCCAACAGCTTAAATACGAACAACCCAGTGCAGAACGATGACTTTGAAGATGATTTAGGCTTCGGTAACAAGCCCAAACCTAATGTAACCAACAGCTCTAGCGGTGTACAGCCCTCTTCCTCTGGCTCTTCACCACCCAATCCGGGTAACAGAGCTGCACCTACGCCTACCAACACCCCTACCAATCCAACAAACCCACCAGAGCACAGTAGGTCTAGGAGCATGTTTAGCGGTATCTTCAGCTTATTTGGGAGTTCAAGCACCAGTACAACCTCCGACGGGAAGACGATCTATAAAGCCAAATTGGGCGAGGAGAACAACTTCTACTACGATAAAGAGCTGAAGCGTTGGATTAACAAAAATGCACCGGCTAAACCGGAGGCACCATCTTTACCTCCTCCACCTAAAGCACGTCCCAGTCCACTCCAACAAACTTACTCTGATCCCACCATCCAACCTGTCAACCCACCTTCCGGTTCGGCTTCAGCTTCTTTAGCCCCACCCAGTGATTTTGCCAATAACTACGCCATGTCCTCCCCTACCTCCGCCTTAGCTACCCCTCTAACCTCAGGTCCACCCTCCACCGCCTCGACCCCACCCATCGGGTCCAATCGCACTTCTAAGAAGAAGGGAGCTAAAGGTAGATACGTAGATATCTTTAGTAACTCATAGTAGCCAGTTGTTTTTTGATTACTAGACTATTTTTTTGGTTCATCTTTTAAGTTCTTAAGATATTTTGTACGGCTTATTTTTTTGATATTAAAAACCATTAATTTTTTAGATCTTTTAAACTAAGTTAGAAATTTAATGATCTGTATCAACTACTTTGTTTTTATTTTTCAAACTTTAACTTGTACTGCAATTATCTTTTAAAGATTTCAGAAAGAATGATTTGGAAATTCTATATCCAAATTGCCTATCTTTTTTATTAAATAGAAAGATGTACTAAAACGGTACATCACATTTATGAACATACAGCATCGATGGTGCCCTTACGCTTCTAATTTCCGTTTAATTGGTTCAACCGCACTATTCAGATCATTGATTTCAAAGTTCGAGCTAAATTCAAATGATTTAAATAAATAAAAGTTAATGTTAAAAAAAGCGATTTACCTGCAGGTAGTACATTTGCTGACTTTTTTACAGAAAACTATATCAAAAAAATGAAGAGGGAAAGGAGATGTAAGTTTAGATTCTTATTTTGAAAAAAGAAACTTACTAGAAAGACATACGGAGCAGACGTATCCAATATCTATAACTTTCTTATGGCAAAAACATGCAGCTCTAAAGTCAACAGCGAGTAGGGGAGGACCGGTAGCTTTAGTTTTCAACCCGGATCCAGGTAACATGACGAATAGCATATATTGCAATAATTTGTTGCCATCCAACCAGTCCACTTTTTTTTCATCATTCCGTAAGTCTAGATAATGACCTTTAGATAGGTAAGCACCTTGTTTTAAGAAGGTGGAGTCGGGACCAAACAACTTTATACAGTCTATAGGTACGTTCTAGACAATACAGATAAACTTTTAAAGAATGGAATTAAGAAATATTTACGGTAGGTTGTATGGAAAATATGGTGTTCATCATAGGTATATACTGGTTCGGTGCATCCCCGCTTACCGATATTGTCAAAATCCGAGGTTTCAAACATTTACCATAAGTTGAACTAGCTTGGTGGATATCTAGAATATATATTAATTAGAACGGTTTAACATTGAATAATAAGGTACAGCAAACTGCTTTCGATAAACCGGCCGTTAAAGAACTATACTCTAAAATAAAATTTTATAAAAATTTTAACATTTATTATATATATACCTGAATTGGACTGTCTATCCTTAACCTTATGTAAGAATTTATCTAAACCTTCCTTGAATTTCAAATTCACATCCCTAAACTGATAATAAAAGTTGTTCAAGTTATCTACTGTATCAACACTAAGTTGATTCGGATAGACATACTCGCAAGCTTTAGGATGAGAAGCTATAACTGTCAGCAAATTTCTATGATCATTTGATAGGTAGGCGTTGATAAATATCAATAGCTGGTTTAAAAATTTTTGGAAACTGGAGTCGGACTCTGAGGTTGTGGCATTTAAAGAATCAATCTTCAACCAATTTATCGGATTTACATCGATTACTATACATAACAGTTCAAAATTACTTTCGTGTGGTTGAACGTCCTCTACATTATCGTTGGTTGTACTCGTCTGTCCCATCTCTATATTTTTTGTATTGCCAGTTATATAGTTAACTTTGAGAGCTTAGGTTGATCTTTTAAGCTTTGGAACTCTTGGTGGCTTACAGTTTTATGACGCAGTAATATTTTTTAAAAAGAGTTCAAACCTTTGAACAGTTTTTAATTTCATAGTTTAGGTTTCAAAATATATGTATGAATGAAGTAAAAGATTTATTAACCAATTACAACAAAATACAAATATTTATACTATGTAAAAAGAGGTAAATCATTTCAAAATATTAATTAGCTTATAAGTTCAAAAGTCAATCTACAACTTTACAATCTAACTAATTTTGATTGTTATACGTTTTTAAAAGAACTATGTAAAACTTTTAATTCAAATCTAAGTAGTTTGGAAGACATTGTTTCGTAAATAAATAGGCTATATAGTTAAGTTTTTTATACTATTTAATACTTTCAAGTTGGAGTTTCAACTAAATCAAGATAGACAGGATAGAAATTTAATTTTTAAATATGTAAATGCATTTATATGGTTTGCGTATATTTTAGAATTATAAATTTTTAATAAGAGCTACCTCTATTATTAAATCTGAAATATTTTATTTATCTTTAAGTGGATTTGACAGTAAACAATATTTATTTAAAAAGTTGGTAATAAGTTAGATACTAAAAAGCTGGAATCAATTTATTTATTAGCTACAGTTTGATACAACCTAATTCAACTTTTTAAACAACGAAACGTTTCAAAGTATGAAGATAAAAATAGCAGGTTACTTTTTAACTAAATCTGATCTATTCGACAGTAATAGCTTTAAATCTATGTCTATAAAAGATATACTATAAGTTTATGCCTACGTTTTCAAGATAAATTTGAACTACCGATACTACTTTCAATTTCTAGGTATTTTTTGAAGTTTTTCTCTAACGTGTCCAAAAAGTTAAATTATAGTAGAGTAGAAATTTGATACTTTGCCTTATCATATACGATAAATGGAGTTTAGTTACTAATCAGAATAAAGTAACTGTCATTATGGTAGAGTTGATAATCCATCTGACTGATACCAGATTTTATTTGGAGCTTAAACCTATTTTACTTGGCAGTTGACCTAACTACAATCAAGTTTTGAATTTGTACGTCTCTACTATACATTATTTTAAATTGAAGTTGCAAGTTAAGGTACAGTTTCATAAACTTCTAAAAATAGCTTCCAAATCCAAATATCTAAACTTGGCTTCGAAATCTAAGTTGGAATAACAGCAACTCGTTCGATATGATGGCTTAGTTTTCTACTACGATTTGAACGACAGGGAAGAAATCTTTAACGATAAGCTTAATTTCAAAGTATTACGTAGTATATTCGACTTGTCAGCTCTAACTTTCAACAAAAAATTTGAATACCTTAGTTAACGAATCTTCAATAGTCTAAGTGAAATCGATTATTGCTGCGATACCGATTGGTTACTGCATCAACTTATAATTCGTACCGAAACTTTGAACTACAACCTTGCTGCTAACCAAGCGACTTTAATAAAAAAATAGCTATTAACCGGTACTTTTAGACTGTACAGTACTCTTCTCTTGGCTATTGGTATTGGTACCATCTGCCGCTGCATTCTGGATTGTCAGATTGCTGATCTATATTTACTATCTGATATTGTACGCTTACCTAAGCAATAAAGTGTATTAAATTCTAGTCTTCTTAGCTACAAATTACAATTTTTGATTTACTATGTCTTTATCTAGCTTACATCTACTCTTACTTTATTTTATTTTTCTGCTTTTCTATAAACTTTTTATAATGCCACAATTTTCATCTAAAACTACATAGAATACTAAATTTCTTAAAAATTGAAGTTATATAGGTCATGTAGTTAAAATGCAGTTAATCTAGCCAGAAAGCTTAAATAGAATACTATATAAAAGAAAACTGCTAGAAATATATAATTAGTATATAATAGGTTAAAATACTTTAAATACTTCTAGTATTCTCTACTAGTATAGCAGTAGTTTTTCAGAAAGGATAAAGATATAGGTATCTAAAGAAATGTTAGAAACTACCTTCTTATAATTAGGATAATTATGTCAACTAAGTATGTTTTTTCTTATATTTATTGTAATAGTTCTCTTTGAAGAGTAAAAGTCTGATAAATAATTATTGAAGATATTAAGGCTAATATTAAAAAAGCTAAAATTCTATTTAAAAAAGTTTTTTATAAGATTTTTATATAATTTTTGTTTTTAAGTTTATTTTCTAATACTAAGAGATATACTTACTTTTATTAATTACTATTAAACTTTATATTTAAACTAGCAGTATTATTTAGCTTATTTTTATTAGAAAAATTTTGGTTTAACTTTAATATTTTACTTAGAAATATAAATAAAATTAAAAATTAATAATAATACAGTAGAAAAAAAGATAGCTATTTTAAAGTTTTTCATATTTTTAAGTTTATAGCTAGTTGCTTTTAACATTTTTTCTAGAAATTTTTAGTTATTATACTTTATTTAAGTATTATTAACTTTTATTAAAAAAGCTATACTTAGTTTGACTAAATATGCCCAAATATTAATAATTAGAATAAAATTAAAAAATGGTTAATAAGTAATTTCTTTAATAATATTTATATAAATTTAAGAGTTTTTATAATTTTTAAAAACTTTTATTAAAATAATTAAAATATTTTAATTTTTAATTTTTTTTAATTTTTTTTTAGCATTTAAATTATAGTATACTAAATTAAAAAATAATTTTAATATTAGTATAATATTAAATTTTATTTAAAATTTAAATAAAGCTAAAAGAAAAATTTAAATATATAAAGATGAGTAATATTAAATTTAATTAGTTTTATTAAAAACTTTTATAATTATCTTTATTTAACTAAATAAAAAATATTTTTATTTTTTAATCTTTTAAAACTTTTTAAATATAATATCTAGTTTATTAATTTAAAATATAGTTTTATTTTAAAGATACTTTAAAAAAGATACTAAAAAATAGATAAGTATAAAAAGATACTAAAAATATCTAATAGTAATTTCAAAATTAGCTAGAATTTTAATAAGTAATTTTCTTTTTTACTACTTTTTTAACTACTTTTAATATAATACTTATTTACTAAAAGCTTTAAAATTTTTAACTAGGATTTAAATATTAAAGTTAAAGCTAATAGTAATTTTTAACTTATTAATATAGTTACTAGTATTTAGAAAAACTAAATTATTTTTAAAATATAAAAAAAAACTATTAAAAAAAACTATTAAATTATATATTTTTTAAATTTATATTTTATTTTAATAAGCTAAAAATTTATAATTAAAAGTTTTAAAAGCTATAATATAATTATATTATTATAATTAAAAAAACTATAAATAAATTATATATAAATTAATTAATTAAAAATTAGTATATAAGATTTACTATTTAAAAATTACTAAATAAACTTTATATTAGTATTTTATTAATTAATTAGTAGTAACTTCTTTTAGTTTACTCTATTATTGTTATTATATTTACTTTATAACTATTTTTAATTTTTTTCTCTTCAATTATAATAGAAAATAACTATAAAAAGCTATAATTTTTTATTTTTCTTTTGATTTATAATATTATTAAATTAAATAGTTTGTATATTTCTAAAAGTTTTATTAAATAATTAATTAAATTTTAGTATAGCTTTTTATTAAATTATATAGAAGAAATATTACTTTTAATTGTATATTTATTAAATTTTATTAAATGCTAATTTTAGATTATAATTTTATCCAAATATTATATATTTTTTAGTAAACTATAAAAAAACATAAAAGTTTAACAAACTTTAAATACAAATATATATACTATAATTAAATTTTAAGTTCTTTTTACAAATGTATTGTACTTATTAAATAGGTATATTTTATAAAAACTATAAAATATATATATATATTAAACATTTTAGAATAAAAAACATTCTATAATTTTTAACTATATTAGCTAAAATTCTAACAACAATTTTCTTAAAAATATTTTAATAAATATTATAAAAAAGTAGCTACAATTTTTATAAAAAATTAAATTTATGTTTATTATTTCCTTTCAGAATAATAAATGTAAAACTAAATGGTTTTCAAAATCTTTGATTTAAACTCTAATTATGTTATCTTTTGTTAACAAAATAATATCTTAAATTTGTTAATTTAAATAACAACAAAATTAAAAATTAGATAAAACTTTTTAAACTGAAAAATATAAATTAATTTCAGTTGTTCTTGTCAAAAATACGATTATATTTAAATGTAGAAAGTATAATCATGCTTGGTAATTTTAAAAACCAATGCAGAAATCTAGTAAATAAAGTACACTGAAACATAGTAAATTATTATCGATAAAAATGCAGTTAAAACCTAATTCATAAACATGAAAATTGCAAGACTTAAAATCTCTAATTTATAAGTTTGATTACTCTTCACTTTCTTGAGATTTAGTTTGATCGGCTAAAATTCTGTCGCGGTAAACTAAAGAAGGAAATTTATACAACGACATACCGTGACCTTTCCCTTGTACATCAAAAACGTTCTAACAAAACATAAATTAGGAACAGTGATCAATAATTTAAAAGTACATCGTAACGACAAGCTACCCAGTAGGAAGCGTAAGGAATAGCTAAACCAAAAACGAGTCCGTAACGAATCATTCTTGGTGACCATCTAGCATGTTCAGCCATCCTTTCACGTAGAATGTTAAATTTTTCAATAGCTGGATCTTGATTTAATCCTCCCATATTCTTTAGCTTCTCTTTAAAAATGGTAATATCCTCTTCCTTTTGAAATTATTTTTAGAATCCTTCAAAGTTGATTAGGTTAAATATAAAATTGCAGATTCTTACTTTGTAATTCAATATCCAATTAAAGGTATTTATTAGTATATTTCATTTGTAAATTAGTAAAGCTGGAAACTAACTGAAGTTGCAATTTTAAGAATCACTTTAAAATTTTGTCATAAAAGTAGGTCTACATTCAAAAAATACATTTTACTTCATTAACTAAAGGAAATCGAGATTAAGAATTATAAAGTTAGTAAAAAATCAGCTACATAGAAACTGTATTAAACTACAAGATAAAGCTTCCAATATGTCAAATAATTTAGATTCCATTTTGAATCCAAACAAAAGAGCAAAAGTTACAACTAAATTTAATAAATCGACTGACCAATTTACTAATTTAGCTTTTAAATATTTTGAAACTAAAGATTATTATAAATGCATCGATTATTGTCACCTTGTAAGCGTATAAAAAAATCAATATTAATTTTTAAAATAGGCTTTAACAAAAAAAGTTAGTTATGACTTACTTATGATATTAGCTTATTCTCAATACTTTACCATACAGTTTAATTTAAGTTTACAGAACGTTTTAAAAGCTATATCTATAAATCCTACCCTACCAAAAGTGATTCTTTGAAATTTTTTTGCTTATATGTACTCATGCTTTTTTAAGCCTTATTTGTTAGGTTCAAGAATATTAATAAAGATGGGTGAGGATTTGAAGGCTTTACAACTTTTACATAAAAGTTTAACATTTGTAAATGAGAAGGATATCAAATACCCGGTAATTTTTACATATAATTTAATTAAATTATTCAATGATTTTTAGTCTTTATTAGAAGCTTTTTCTAGGCTTAATAAAAATTTACCAGAGCCTAATTCGATCCAGCAAAACAAGGTAATATATGGATTAACAAATTGTATTGATTGTTTTTGTAGGAGATCGGATTTACTTGGTTAGATGAGTTACCTTTAGAAATTTTAACTATGATTATGGTACTGCTTTCACCTAACGATGTCCGAACTATGATTTTAACTTGTAGAGGGTGGTACACCTCTTTAGTTAAACTTCCTCTAATATGGTCCAAGTTAACTATTAATTTGGAAAGGGCTCCCAACTTCAAACGTTCTTACGTCTCAGAAATTATAGAGAATTATTTGGACCGTTCGTCACTTCTACTTACTAAACTGACGCTAAGATCTTGTGGTCCGCTCGATGTTAAAACTACAGGTTTAATTGTTAACCCCTACAGACCAAGATTAAGAGAGTTACATTTGCTTAACACTCAACTTGCCGACACACGTATGTATAATATATTACATAGCTATCAGAATAGTTTAACTCATCTAACTTTACATAAAAGTGGTATTGATGACTACTTTGTAACTACAATTTTACAAACTTGCCTACATCTTAGGTTTTTAGACATCTCCTCCAACCAAAATTTAACTGTAAGTATGCTTTCCCACCGCAATGTATGTCTATCTCCCCATAAAAACCTAATCCATCTTAACGTTTCCGATTTGAAATTCAGTGAACCTATTTTAAAGAAAATGTACAAACTTTTCCCTAAGCTTCAATCCTTATACTTAAACAACCTTCCCGGTGTAAACTTCGATGATATTGAGTTCATCTCCAACTATTTTATTAATTTAAAGTCGTTCGGATTCTCTAAACTTAAGTTTCTTTTCGATTCTCGAGATAAGCTATACCCCAACATGTTACTTTTTACTACTCAATTTACGAACATCTTATCGTTAGACTTCTCATTAAACCGTTACTTCAACGACCGCTGTACCTTCTATTTACGTAACTCGATCCAAAACTTGTGGAAATTGGACCTCTCCGCTACTTCCATAACTAACAAATCCGTAGCTGTTATTGCTAGACATTGTAATTCTTTAATTGAATTGCAACTAAACTCCTGTCCCGCTTTAACTCCAGATATTTTCCAACATTTAGTTTGCTCTAATTCTAATCTGAAAAATACTTTGAAGATCTTGGGGATTGGTTTCCTACTACTTCAGGATAATCATTTAAATGATATATTTAACAATATTAGGTTGAATTCTATCGATCTTACTGGCTGTAGGCTTCTAACTGATTCTCCATTCAAAAAGTTAATGGAAGTACAGCCGACTCCCGAGTTCGCCACTATAGATCTTACGCAATGCCATCTAATTTCACCAGCTACTGTTTTTCAGTTGAAAACTAGATTGAAAAACTGTCAGGTTTTTCATAGGCTTATCTAGTTAATTAACTAAATATGCTTGAATGGAAGTGGTATATTTAATTACCAAAGTGTTAGCAGTGGCAGTAAAAAATAGCAACTAGATTGTTGGCTTTTTATATGAGCTGTGATAACTTTGGCTAACAGTTGTTGGCAAAGTTATTTTTTAAATAGAAACTATAAATTAGAATATGATTATAATAAAAAAATAAAATATATAAAAACATAGAATATTTA
The DNA here is from genome assembly GCA_037055185.1 of Capillidium rhysosporum. Classification (NCBI taxonomy): domain Eukaryota; kingdom Fungi; phylum Entomophthoromycota; class Entomophthoromycetes; order Entomophthorales; family Capillidiaceae; genus Capillidium; species Capillidium rhysosporum. The sequence continues at coordinate 11,987 of JAWQFY010000217.1, read as the reverse complement.
AAAAGTACATAAGTGTTTATATATTTGAAATATATTTTACTAATATATTTACAGATATTTTAGAGCATTTTAAAACTAGATAATTTAAAAAAATTGAAAAGTTTTCTTTTTGATATATATATGTTATAATTTGTAAATTAGTATATTAAAGCTTTGGCTTATTTTATAACTAAAACAGCTATTATTAAAATTTTAAATTTAATTGATTTTAGAACACTCTAGCATAATAAAATTTAAATAGTATAATAATTATGTTTGAAAAGTTTTAAAGTTACTAATAAAATAAATATACTATAAAATTTTAATAAAAAATAATTAAAGTCCTATATTTAGCATTTTTTTAAATAGTTTACTTTAAAATTTTTATTTATTTAGCTAGTAACTATATATATAATTAGCTGATTTTAATATTAAAAACTTAATAAAAGTATAAATATTTAATTAAATTAAATAATAACTAAATAAGTATTTTTAAAATTTTAAACTTATAATGTATTTTACTAAAGATTTAAAAAGAACTAATATTATAACATTAACAAAAATTATTTATATTAAAAATTTTTCTTATTTATTTTTATAGACTATAAATACTTAACTTTATATTTTATAGCTAAAAGCTATAAATTTTTTAATAATAATATTTATTACTTAGTAAATTAGTAATTATTAATTTAATTTTAAATTTATTTATTTACTTTTAGAATTTTTTTACAATTTATTACTAATAAATTAAAATAAAATAATAAGCTTTAAAATACTTTTTAAATTAAAAACTAAATTTTAAATTTTTACTTTATTATTCTTACTTAAAAGCTAATTTTTATTAGCTTTATTTCTAAAATAAGTTTAAAGTAAGCTAATAAAGCTTAAAAATAAATAAAATTTATCTATTATAAATTAATTAATTATTATATATATGTTAAATAAAATTTTATTACAAAATGCTACTAATAAATAATAAGTATTTTATATTTATTTTTAATATATTTTTTAATTATTTTAGTCTACTTTTTTAAATATGCTAAAGCTATACTTTATAAAAAAAATGCTATTATTTTTTTATAATATAAAAAATAGTTAAAAAGCTTAACTTTAATATTATATATATGTATTATAAAATTATAAATTAATATAAATTAAAATTAGCTATATAAGTAATATTTATAATTATTATATTATTTATTTTAATATATAATTATAAACTAAAAATAATATAACTAATCTAATAATGTAAAAAATATATATATATTATTTTTAATATTGCTTTTACTATAGAAGTTAATTTTATTAAATTTTATAATTTATTTAATTTTAAATATAACTTTTAAAAAAAATTAAGTAAATAAATTTTTAAAAAAATTTACTTAATTAAAAAAGTTATGTTTTATTATAATAATAAAAACCTTAAATAGTTATTATTTATACTATAAGTTTTAAAAAATCATTTAGTTATAAATAATATAATATAATAATTTTTAAGTAATTTCTATTATATTAAATACTTAATTTTAATTATTACAAATATATTTAAAATTTTAAAAGTAGTTTAAATTTAGTTATAAATATAAATTTAACTTAAAATAAGTTTAATAAAATAATAAAAGTTTATATAAAATTAAATTATATTTAAATATATTACTTATTTTAATAAAAAGCTTTAAAGTTTTTAATTTAATTTTAAAATTTAGAATTAGTATTAATAATATTATTTAAATTATTAATATAACTACTAGTTTTTAGAAAAATTAAATTATTTAAATATATATATATTTATAAATTATAAAAAGCTTTTAAAAAAGTTTTTTAAATTATATGTATTTTTAATTTTTTTTATATTATTATTTTTTATATCTACTAAAGTATTTTATATATACTATTATTTAAAAGTTTATTTACATTAAATTTATTAAAAGATTTAGCTAATAGCTATTTTAATACTAATTTTTAAAAATAGCTTTTAATTTTAATATATACTTTTATATCTACTATAAAAATAGCTAAATATACTTTTTATATTAATAAAAAATATTAAAATTTACTAAATAATTAAAGTTTATATAATTTATTTACTTATATATAAATTACTTACTTTATTTTATGTTTTATATTTATATTTTAGTTAAATTTATAGTTTTAACTATTAAATTTTAATAAATTATTACTATTTTAAAAAACTATTTTATTAGCAAAGCTTAGCTAAAAATTATAGTTTTTTATTTTATTATTTATTTATTATATAATATATTTTATAAACTTAATATATATATATTAAATATTATTTTTTAAATTTTTTATTTATTTTTAATAATTTATTTTTCTTTTTAAATATATTATAATTTTAAAAAAGTTAAAAGCTTTATAATATAATAAATAAAATTATAAGCTAGCTTATAAAAATATATAGTTTAATTTTTAACTTAAATATAAAACTTTTATTTTATTTTTTTTAAACTTAAAGTTATAAACCTTAAAAAATAAAAAATAAAAAAAATTTAAAAAACTATTATTTATTATATATAAAGTAAAATTATCTATTTAATATATTTTTTTTACTAAAATATAAAAATTAAAACTAAAATACTATATTTAAACTATCTTATTATTATTAAAAATTAAATAAAATCTAATATAAATATCTTATTAAAGGTTTATTTATTTTTAAATAATTATTTTAATTAATAACTACATTTTTTTATTTATTTAACTATTTATTTTTATAATTTTCTATTATTATAACTTTTTAGTTAAATAGCTTTTTCTATAAAAAAGCTACTATAGTTATTATATATTCTTTATATATTTTTCTTTTTTAGTTTAGTATTGCTAGCTATATTAACTTAATTATACTTTTACTTTTCTAATATAACTATTTCTAATATATTTACTTATTTAACTATAAATATCTGCTTTTATTTAGATTGTTTTGCTTACTATTTATATAAAATTATATATTTTTTCCTAAATCTAATTTCTAATAAGTTTTTAATAGTATATAATAACTATTTACTATTTTACTGCTTACTGATTTTAATATATATAATAATTACTTTTTATTAAAGTTTTTTTAATATTTGAATTTTTAAAAGTATTTTAAAACATTAAATTTAGTATTTTAGTTTTATTATTTAAATTTGTTAAAAAAATTATATATTTTAAAAAACCAAATTATAAATATATTAAGTTTAGAAAATTTAATATTTTTATATTTTATAACTATTTTTTCTAATTTTTTAAATTAAATATTTAAATGCTTATACAATATAATTGAAATAAAGCTTAGCTATCTTTTATATTTAATAAATTTAGTATGAAATTTTAGAATTTATAAATTGCAAATAAACTTTAATTTTATTATATTTTATTAAAAGTAGTAGTTTTGAGAAGCTTTTGTCATATAATTGAATTGTATAATTTTACCATGTCAAAATTTAAAGCTAATAATAATTAACTACTAAAATAATTATGTTTTTTAAGTATTAAGTTCCTAAATTAAATAAGATTAGACAATTTTAAATGTTATAAAGATAGCATTAAATTATTTAAAAAAACTGATATATATGCTTTTGCATTTTTAGATTAAAAATATTTTTATTGAAACTTTACCCATTATTTATTTAGCTATCTAGATTATTATCAAAATGTATATTAATTTTAGTTAATATAATTGTGTTAGATTAAATATATACTTTTAAGTATATCGAAATGGAGGAAATATTCCTTACACAAGGACAATTAAAAACTAAAAGAAGAAAAGTTTATAAACAATCAATAATAAAAGTACCTTTATTAATACTTGAAAAGTATAGTTAGAGGAAAACTCGCGCATTAAGGCTTAGAAAATTCTAATTCCGAGGCAGTAAATTAAGAGCAGTGTATATAAAAATGATGAAATAGTGTTTCTTGATAGTTGGAAAAAATCGATAAGTTGTTGGCATATTTAAACGATTCTGTATTTCTCAAGTATTGTCATCCCTTCTTTGTAGCGTTGATCATCTTCGTATGCTTTGACCTAATATAAAATTTAATTAACCATTCTTTAGTTAGTTACCTCACATAATGCCAACCTAGTACTTCAAGGCATTCTGTGCATTTAACATCCTGAACTTTATGTAGCCCTGTTGTCATTTCTCGCTCAATTTCGTCCATTTTTATAATATTTTCGCTATATCGTTATAAGTTTAAATAGATCTATTAAAAATACCTACACATTTCGAAACAAATAGGCCTGTCCATATTGTCCCTGGAATGCCTACCGAAAAATTAATGAATGCAAAACTTCTTGTGTACCTTCGATACTAGATTTTCGCCGGTAGTCAAATGTGTCTTACAATTTTTGCAACAGAATACTCTAGAGCCTGAAAGTTGAGTTTTATATACTTGTCCCATTGTTTTTTCTTGAGGAGTTCTTAAACTAAAATAATTAAAAATACAAACGCCTTTTTCTTTACTAAAGGCTTAAATAGTTACGTCAAATTAGTCTCTTATCTGGAAAAACTTTATTATCTAAGCGTATTTTTTTAAATTCCAATCATTGTCTTTCATGCTTTATCTGCATATACAACTATTCGCTAGATATTTTAAATATTTCGAAGTGAAATTTGTGACTTCTTTTTTAAATGTATGCCGAAATTGAAGTTCTCATGCTAAAATCAAATTTACACTAAAACTAAAATTTTCAAATAAAATAATCTCAATCCTACTTAAAAAGGATTAGGGTAGTTGTAAGCAACAAAGGTCATTTGGTTTACATGTGGTCAAAATGAATTCGAATTGTGGTTCACTTTACGTTTTTAAAGAGGATTATTATATTATAAAGTAAAGCTTAACAATAAAGTAACAGGTATTAGTATATTTAACCTAAGACTTAGTAACTGGTTTATATTGTAAGGAAATTAACAGCCTTATAGTTATTTAACTGCCTTTATATATAGTATATAAAATTTAGAGATATTATTTATTTATATAGGATAGTTTAGTATAAAGTTAAATGAAATTTTATTTTTTTAAATTAAAGAATTTACTATATTTTATTATAAAACTTTCATTAATTTTATTAATTAAATTAAGTTATTATTAATTTTATAAGTAATTTTTCTAGTTTAACTAAAATTAGTTTATATTATTAAAATTCCTATTTAAAAATACAATTATACTAACAAATTTTTTGTTAGTAATAGGTTACTAATAAAAATTATTTTATTTTAATTTATTTTATATTTTATATAATTTTTAATTTTTTAGATTTTAATAGTTAGTATACTAACTTTAATAAAAACCTAATTTAAAAAAAGCTTAGAAAATATTAAAATTAACTAGCTAAAAAACAAAATTTATTAAAATTTTGTTTTTTTCTTATTTATTTAATTATTACTAATTTGCTATTTTATTAATATGATATTAGATATTGTTTTTAATCATGCTTATATTTTTAAAATAAATTATAAATTTAATAAAAATTTTAAAAAAAGTCTTTTTTTATAAAAAAAATATATTTATAAAATTTTATAATTTTTTTACTTATTATATTAATATTTTTAATATTTATAAGTATTTATTCTTTTATATTTTAAAAAAGTATATATTATTATAAAATTTAACTACTACTTATTTAATATTAATAATTAAGTTTTATTTTTTTTAAATAAGAATTTTTTAATTAAGTTATATTTATAAATAATTTAAAATTTTTTAACTTTATATAAGTTAATTTTAAAAAAATAAAAAGCTAAATTTAAATTTTATTTTATTTTAAAGTTTTACTTAATTAAAAATTTACATATAATATTTTAAAAATATATATATTTAGAAAAAAAGCTAAAAACTATATAAAGTTAAAAAATTAAAATTAATTAAAGCTAAAATTTAAAGCTAAATATAATAAAATTATAATATTTTTAACTTTATTTTTTAAAATTTTATTTTTAAATAAAAATATTATTAATATTAAAATATTAATAATAATTTTAATAATAAAATCTAAATATTTTAATATAAAATTATTTAACTTTTTTTTAAAAGTATATAATTAATAGCTTTTAAATATACTAAAAAATTAAATACTATTAAATAAATATATTTAAATAATTTTTAATAATATTTTTATTTAAGTATTAATAAAATTAAAAAAAAATACCTAAGAAAAAGTAAAAATATATTATATATTTTTTAGTTTATATTTATATATATATATAAGTATTTTATAAATTTACTAGTTTTTTAAATTAAACTTATATATTTTTATTATTTAAATTTTTAAACTTATTTAAAATAAATTTACATATTTTAATTATAAGTATATTTTAACTATAAATAAAATTTAAAATATTTAAAAACTTTTAATAAAATTTATAAGTTAATAAAAATATAAAATTAAAAAATATAATAAGCTATTAATAAAAATTTATAATTATTAAATACTAGTAAAATTAATAAAAATATTATTTATATTTAATTAAATATATATTTTAAAATTTTAAATATACTATATTTTAAAATATTATATAATATTTTTTATTATAAGTTATTTTATTAAAAAGCTAATTAATTTAATTTTACTATTTAAATAAGCTTTTAATTAAAATTCTTTAATAAAAACTTTTATTATTATTAATATAAGCTTTTATTTAAAATATTATATAATATAAATTATTTTATTATTAATATTATAATGTATATTTTTTATAAATAATTTGCTATTAATTTAATTTACCTTTAAAATAGAAGATATAGTAATAATAAAAATATATTCTAGCTTATTAAATTAAATTAGCATTTAAAAGATATGTATAGTAGTAATAAGTTTTTAATATTTGCTAGCAGCTATCTTATTCTATTAAAAAGCAAAAAGTGGTTGTTTTATAAATATTTCTTATTAATAGTAGGTATTAAGTTAGAATACTATAATAACTAAGTTTTTTATTTTAATTTCTACTTATCTATATTAATTAATAAAGTTAAATTACTAAACAAATTATTAGAAATAGTTTAACTAAATTTCAATAACTAATTAAATAAAATTTTAACTTAATTTAGATTAAAAAATAGCTAAATAAAATAAAATCATATTTAATTTAATTTTCTCTAAAAATATTGCATTTTTTGCAAAATAGGTATATTTTTGTTATATATATTAGTAATTCTAAACTAGAAGAAAATCTTATACATTAAAAATATCCAATAAATATTAGACTAAATTTAAATATAAAATGTTTGTTTGATGTTCTAAATTTAGTTAATTTAAAAAAATATTTCCAAACTAATCTATTTCTATTTTCCTAAATAATGCCCAAAAAAAACAAATCTAATTGGTTGACATTTCTCTTACCAAGACATTTCCAAACTAAATTGCTGTGCTCTTATTTTTTTTGTAAAATGAACAAATCCAAACCTTAAATTACACTTCGAATCGGAAAAATGGGCTTGTAAACATTATTTCTATGTCATCGATTTTTTACAGTGTACGACTGCGCCAAAACTACCAATTCTAACACTATAAATGGATAGATCTATTTAGTAAGTAATAATCTAAACAAAACAAACATGCCAGTAGAGACCAACAATAACCAATATGCAATTAGCTATCCAACAACCAAAGAGATAATTCATGAAGTAAAAAAACTTCCTTATAATATGCTAGCAAGATCAATTGCTAACAGATTTGAATTAGATATTATGACAATAACCTGGGAAGATACAGCACGGAGTTTTAACCTATCTTATGGACCCAACATATCCGACATGACTATAAGAGTTTTTGATGAGCCTATGCCGGTTATTAGAAAACCTAACTTCACTGATAAAACTTGGGAGTATGATATGCATGAGATTCCAATAGTAGTTAACAATGAGAAGGGACTTCCAGTAGAAACTGTACCTTTAGACCAGTATCTCAAAGAGATTTATAAGTATACTGACTTGCCAGAAGGTACTAATTTATATGACCCAACTCGAGACTCGAAAGTTTTAGTTTCAGCACAAGCCTGCTTACTCCCAGTAAATAAATTAACCGGTAAAAGTAATTCGAAGCCTGCACCAAGCGAGTTTTACGTACAGATATATAACTATCAATCTAACCCTGATGAGCCGGCTGTGTTATATATATTAGCTACCAGCCATGGTGCTTCACCTCAACTACCCATAAACAAAGGATATGAACACCAGAAACTATATTTCAACGACAGTGGATTTAAGCGGGCATTAACTGTACAACGCCTTTCACAACACCGATTGGATCAGGGTAAGACTGATCTTTTTGCTCCAATGGACGAGGAGGAAGCTAAAGCCAACTGTGTTTTCGTAATTCAAGTTCCACTAAAATATAAGAAGAGAAATAGTAGTTTTTCTTTTTCAACACCACTTACCCAGACACCCAGTTTACTTACTGGAACAAGTCCTTTCGGTAATAATATATTTGGTTTTAGTAATTTACTAGGGAGTTTTGGTACTACAACAAATGGAAATAGTGGCTCTTTTAATGGGTTTGGTAACGCATCAGGCGGAAATAATAGCACATTTATTGGATTTGGTAGTACACCAGGCGGATCTTCTAGTGGTTTAATTGGAACATCGAATCTTTTTGGTAGTAGTTCAAGTACTTTTAATAGCAAGCCATTACCTCTTACCAATGTGTCGTTTGGTTTTGGTAATACAACGGGTATATTTAGTAACATATTAAGTAATTCTAATATTAAACCAGGAGGTTTTGGTAGTACATCAAATGTCTCTAATAGTAAATCAGGTAATTTTAATAACGTATCAAGCGGGTTCGGTAGTACAACAGGGAGTTTCAGTAACGTATTCGGCGGATTTGGTAATGCAGCAAGCAATTTCAGTAACGCATCAGATGTGTTTGGTAGCGCAACATGTAACTCTAGTAGTAAACCAGGTAATTTTAATAACTTATCAGGCGGATTTGGTAGTGCAGCAGGGAATTTTAGTAACGTATCAAGCGGATTCGGTAGTGCAACAGGAAATTCTAGTAACGTATCATACGGATTTGGTAGTACAGCAAGCAATATTAGTAGTGCATCAGGCGGGTTTGGTAGTTCTACAGGCAATTTTAATAACGTATCAGGCGGGTTTGGTAGCGCAACATGTGTATTTGGTTCTACAGCTAGTACTAGCACATCTGGAGCTCCATTACCTGTTGATGTTGAGAATGCTATTGTCTCAATATCTACACAACAGTTTGGTAAGTTCCCCAAACTGGATAAGAAGATTGAAAGAGATACTAACTACCCAGTTAGAGTTACAATCCAGTTCTACAAGGCTACTAGTAATGGATCTGTAGATGATGGTGTTATCACCGAAATTAGTGATTCTATGAACCAAGCTAAGGAAAAAGGAAGTTGCTGGAGTTCTCTAGTTGTTGACAAGGAAGCTTGGATCAACCGCATCACTAAGCCATATCTATAATTAGCTTTATTTTTGGTATGTAGTGATATTTTTATTTTTGCTTTTATAGCTATTACTTTTGAAATTAGTGCTTTAATATGATATTATTATCTTTTTATAGTTTTTACAATTTCTTTTTTCTTTTTTAATTCATATAGCCACCATAACAATTTGTGAGCTTAATATTTTCTATAAAAAATTAAAGGAATAGTACTTATATTACTTATGTATTAAATTTTGTTATAGATTTATAACTTTCTGTTACAGTTTATTTTAGCTATTATTATTATTTAAAATATTAAACACTTAATTTTTAAAATATACTTTATAAGAGCAAACATAGTGTTTTTAAAAAACTTTATTATTAAAATTTATTAAATTATATAGTAGCTTATACTATAACTCATTTTAAAATAAATAAGATATATATTTTATATAATCTTATAGGTTTTAAAATTTATAATTCTATAGTTTTAAAAAATTTAGTTAATAAAATAATAGTTATTTTAGTTAAAATAGATTATTAAAAAGTTAAAGCCTTGTATAAAATTTTAAATTCTAAAATTTTTTCAACTTTTTTTAATCTAACTATATTATAAATTAATTAATTTATTAAAATTTAATGTAAATAATTTATCATTAAGCTAATATTATTATATTTAGTTATATTTTAAACTAAATATTTAGTAAATAAAAAAGGAATATTAAATGTAAATATTTATTATATAATAAATTTATTTATTTAAATTTTATTATATATATCATTTTTTTAATAAGACTACTTTTTTAAATACTTAGGTATTCAAATACTTTGATTACTTTTAAAAGTAGCTAATTTTAAAAAAGTATATAAAATTAGCTAAAAATTGAAATATTATATTATATTTACTTTTATTTATAAAATATGTATTATTTAGCTAAATTTATTTATATAATTTTTACTTAAAAATAGCATAAATAAAAGGTAGAACTACTAAGTAATATTACTAAATAAGCAATTAGCTACTTTTGAAAGTAGCTAATTTTAATTTTAAAAGTTAAATAAAATAAAATAAGTTAATAAAATTACTTAAAAATAAATATATTTAATTATTTTATATATATTAAAAAGTATATAAGGTTTAATATACTCTACTAAAAGTTTTACTTTATTTTTTACTTTTTAAATATTTATGAATATAAACTATAAATATAAACTATAAATATAAATATATTATATTAGTAATATTATAAATATATATTGAAATTTTACTAAAATATTAATATATTATTAATATATTTATAAGCTAAAAAATTTAATATTTTATAATATAATTATAAAAAAATTTAAAAAAATAGCTTATACTATATTAATATAGTATATATAGTAGCTTAAAAATAAACTAATAGCTATAAAAATTAAATTATATTAAAAAATAGCTAAAGTTACTTAAAACTTTATTTTAAATGATAAGTATTTAATTTTTATTTTTTAATTATAATATAAATAATAAGCAAGTATAAAAAGTATATATATAAATATTTTTTAATATATATATTATATATATATTTATAGTTAGTTTAATTATTTTAAAATTTAAAGTAATACTTTAAAGCTATACTTTAAAATACTATAATTTTATAATTTATATAAAATATTAGCTTATTTTACTTTATATAATAAAGTAAGTTTAATACTTATATACTTTTAAATATTTAAAGTTTTTTTTTCTTACTATATTTAGAAAAATATATAATTTTATAATATAAAGTATTATAAAATTTATAAAGTTAGTTATTTATTACTTTTTAGTAAATATTAAAAAATATTAAATATAAAAAAAATTAAATAATTTTTAAGCTTTATAAAATATTAAAGTATAACTTTAATATTATAATATATTATTAAAATAATTAAAAAAATCAGTTAGTATAAGTATAAAGTAAAGCTTTAAAGCTAAAAATACTTTTTTAAAAAATAGATACTAAAAAATTATACTAATTATTTAAATATATTAGCTAAATATATATAGTTTTACTATATATATAAATTTAAATTTAAATAGTATAATATTTTGGCAGCTTTGCTACTAAAATAAAAATTATATATATTAGCTTAATTAAAATTATAAATTAATTATATAGTAAATTATAACTTATATAAATTTAATAGCTTTAAAAATATAAAAAATGCTTAATATATATAAATTTATATTTAATATATATAAAAAATAATTTTAATATTAATATTTTTATATTTAGCTATAGATATATATTTATTTACTTAAATAGTTTTATACTAAGTTTTTTTTAAATTTTATTTAAAAAATTATTAAGTTATTTTAATATATATTTTACTACTTTATATATTGCTATAATAATTAATAATTATATTAAAAATATTAACATTAAGTTTTTTAACTAGCTTTTAATATAATAAAAAAATATATAGCTTAAACTTTAATTTGGTTAAATATTTTTAAGTTTAAAATAAAAATGCTTAAAAAAAAGTTTATTAAAATTATATTTTACCTTTTTATATAATAGAAAAAAAATTAACAATATATAAAATTATATTGAATATGCTTTTTTATATAATAAAAAAATAAAATACT
>JAWQFY010000216.1:0-43560 GCA_037055185.1 Capillidium rhysosporum | reverse complement strand
TAAATAAAAATAAAAAAATTTATAAATAAAATTATTTTTTATTAAAAATTATTAAAAAAGTTTAGTTAGCAAGTGCTTACTAATGTTTATAAATGTATTGATTTTTTTACTTTTATATTTTAAATATATATTAATTTAAAAATTAATATTATATATTAATAAAATATAAATATAAGTTTACAATAATAACTAAAGTTATTTTTTTTATTAAAATAAAAAATTTAAAACTAAATAAAGCTTAATATTAATATAATTTTTTTTACTTATTAATATAAAAATTATTAACTTAAGTTAGCTAAGCTATTTTTAAATTAGCTTTTAAATATTTTATATAATAAGCTATTAATAATAAATAAATTAAAAATAGTTTTAACTTTTATATTTTTAAAATTTTATTTATTATTTAGCACTTTAAATAATATATATATATATATATATTAAATTAGATTAAAATTTATTAATTAGCTTTTTTTATTATATTATTTTTAAGTATAACTTTTTTTATTTAATAAAAAAATTTTAATTTATATTTTTTATTATTTGCTATTATAATAAACTAATATAAAAACTTATTTAAAAGTATTTAAAAAATTATATATATATATAATTAAAAAAGTTTATATTTTATATTTTATATTTTATTATTATTATTATTACTTATTTTTATTATTTAGTATTACTTTTATTTAGTTTAAATAATATTAATATAATTAATTAATTGTTTTAAAATTTAAAATATTTTAATATTTAACTTTTTTTATTAAAAAACTTTTATAAAATTCTAAATATTTTAAAGTTTATCTTAAAAGTTAAAAGTATTTTAATAAGTTTTATAAATTTAATAATAATTAATTAAATAATAAAAAAACTTTTTTAATATTTTGTTTTAAAGTTTAAAACTTAAAGAATAAAACTAAAAAGTTTTAATATAATTAAGTAATTAGATAAATAAATATTAGGTTACTATATTTAGCTAGCTTTATTAAAATTTAAAATAATAGATATTAAATAAAAGTTGTTAATTTATATATAATATTCACTTTTATTATAAATTTAAACTTTATTTATTAAAAGAATTGTATAAAAACAAGCTATTTAAATTCTAGATTATAAAGATTAGCCTAATTTTATTATTATTTTAATTAAAATTTATTATATTACTATTTATTAAATAGATAATTATTTAATTTAACATATTATAAATATAATTCTAAATTAACATTATATTACTATAATTAATAAAACATATGTAGTTATTATTTATTTATAAGATATTTATTTTCAAACTTAGAATTTATAAAATAGTTAAATATAAAATTTTATATAATGAGAGTAAAATTATACTAATAGTTTATAAACTATTTATTTATTATATGCCCTTTTATATAAAATAACCTTTAAACTTATAAAATAATATTAAATTAAAGTTTTTAGTAGCTAAAAAATTTAAATTTAGTAATGTAATATAATTTATATAATATATATATTTGAATAAATTAGTAAAAACTAATTTATTAAAATATTTTATAAGTTATAGCATTATTAGTAGTTAATAGTTGTAATTATATATAAAGATTTAAATATATTAATTAAATAAACAATAATTTAAAATTATAATTTTTTATTTTAATTGTAAAAGGTATCAAAATTATTAAATTTGATTTATAATAATTTGGTAAGTTTAATTTAAATAATTTAAAAGAAGTAATTTATTTAAAATTTTATAACATTTTATATTTTTATACTTAATAATAACATTTATCTTTATATAGTAAACTTAGCTTTAAGTTTGAAACTTATATATTATGTGCTTTTACTACCATAACTTATTAAAGTAACGTTCTATATTTTAGTAAATTTTAATAGGTTAATAGTTCCATTATAAATTAAAGTTTCTATTTCTATATAAATTTAATTGTTATAGTTGATTGTATAAAATATATCCACATATCTTTATTAATAAAATTTTTAATATAAATAAAAGTAGTTTTTGTTTAATATTTTTATATTTGTAGGGTATAAATTTAAACTTAATAATTTACTATTAAATACAAATGTTTTACCTAAAAATATATTCATGATTTAGGTATATTTAAGTTTTAATGAAGCGTATTTGATTCTAAAAAAGAGTGGGAAAATAATTAATAACCAATTACTAATTTTAAAAATAACTTAATGGAAATGTATCAAAGTACGTTTTAAAAATTATAAATAAATATTTATAAAGCGAATTAACGTATTACAATTGAATTCATTTTAATTTAGATAATTTTATATTATCTGTTTCACAAATTTAACAAAGATTTTCAAATATTGAAACATTTATATTAATTTACATGGGAGGTACATAATATATTTTATTCTACTTCTAGATATTTAATTGTTGTTGATGCATATTACACTATTTAAATTAAAATGGGAGCAATGCATACTAAATATAGGAAAAGAAAACTAAATTTGCTATTATTTAATCACAATTTTTTGCTAAATTTTTGAAGAGCAAATTTAGCCCAATTAAGTGTAAATGAGCATTTTCAGTTAAAAAAGTTGAAAATACTTTAATTCTATTTTTTAACTAAAAATATTTAAATAAAAATTTGTGGCTATAAATTTGAAAATTGGATTATGTTAATATTAATAGATTTATTTTAAATTGCTAGTTTTATTTTAATGTAAATTGATCAATTTTAGGAACAAAAATACTAAATTTAATAATTTTTTTTCATCTAGTTTATGTAGCTTTGCATTTTCGTTTGACAGCGTACTACCCAATAATAAAATTTACAAGTAGCTACCCCAGCAGTTAATATATTATAATCCTCTTATTCAATCAACGAGTAAACAGAAGTACATATAAAGTATACCCGTTGTTACTACCTACGTTGAAAACTTTAACTGGGAGCCTGTTCCTATAATTGTTGTCATAAAGCTTTATAAATCTGACAGGTCCATCGGTTATTTATAGTTTAAAGTTGACAAAGCTACATTCAATGAATAAAATGGTAAAAATAATCTATTTCATAAAGGAATTAAAATTAAAATAGATTGAAATAAATTTAAATGGACCAGTTCCGAGCCAATATTTTAAAACTTAATAAATTAAATCAGTTTATCCTTTCCCTCAATCTATTTTTGAAGTTTTTAGTTAGTATAAGGGAACTAAATAGGAGCATATTACCCAATAAGTAAATAGCTGCTACAATTACGCCCACAATTTGCAGAAACTTTATAACGAATCAACTAAATTTAGATTAGAATCTTTATAAAAATTATTCGTTTTCATTAAAATTGTCTTACATTATAAATTAACGCATTGATTGGGTTCTAGACAGTACCCTAAAAAGGTTTTAGGGATGCAATATAAATAGCAACGATGAATTACATCTTATAAAATTTATCTTTGTATACTTCATTTCAATTTATCATTATAAGCTAAAATGTCAACCTTCATCACTATTAAAGAAACCAACAAACAACTTAGCCAAGGTATAGTACCTTCGTCGTTAGATTACGGATTTATTCCAAATGCTGAACAGATTGAAGCTTGTTTAAAATATCAAAAATCTAAACAGTACGTCGACCCTTCCAGCATGATTTTAAAAGATATCCACGACTTAAACGTGTACGAATCGGTTAGTGAAGATCTATCCGATGATGAATCTATCTACTACGAACCGACGCCTTCTAACATTAATAGTGGTCTCGACTTAAGATCTAAATTTAACAAGTTAAAAGGTCTTATGAAGAGTATGACAAGATAATCTATAACAAAACCTTGTCTATCAACTAAATTTTATAAACCTTTCACGTTTTGTCAATAAGTAGTTAACTAACCGGTTGTTTTTGCTATCGAAGTATTCAACTGTTCATTTCTGCACTGTGTTGAGCTAACCTACTCATTTACTATATCGATAAGGTTATTTCATATCAGGTGTTGAACACGTAAATATATATATATATCTTAATAAATATTCATAGTAAAAATTTTTTTTTGACGTACTTATTCAAAATTTTAAAATTATTAATTTAGATAATAAGTTTAAAAGTTTTTGTCAAAAATTTTAATATTAAAAAGTATAATAAGGTTTACAGGATACATAAATAAACATAATTTCAGTTTCTGATATAATTTAATTTTGAAATTAGTTATTATTGTTATTTTTTTCAAAAGGTACAAGAATTCAATTTATTGAAGCATAACACCAAGCATTTGATTGTTAGTTAAATGATCAGATTAATTTAATTTAAAATTTTTGGTCTGGTGATCCTTTAAGCTAATGGGATGACAAAAAAGTGGTATTAAGTTCAGTTCAGATGAGCTACCTTTACTTATCAGTTCGAATGACACATCAGGCTGATTACCATTTATCCGATATTGTATTTTTGAAGTAGATACTTGTCCATACGTATTTTATATACGAAAAATACTTATGATACATGTTCTTTTAGGTTTGAGGGAGAGTAGTTTGAAATAATGAAATGATAGTATCAATTTTATTATTTTTACAATGAGTCAACCACAGGAACGACTACTGGTACTTTTCGTTTCCATGTGGCTATCATTTTAAACGAATAGCCTTATTTCCCCGTATCAGGTATAAATTCGCTTTATTTAACCCCTATTACTGGAACTGCGGTTTGCGTAACTACTACAGCTAGGCAAATATACTACGAACGCAATAAAAAAGTGAATATTTCAAAAATTTACTATTTTTTCCAATAGAATATTCTAATTTTTCAAGTTTTAAAATTATCACTACGTCATTTTTGATTCTTAAGGGTTCAGTATATATTGTAAAAAGTGTACACTTTTGCTTTAAATCGATTTAATTTTTAATTTTTAAACCCAAATTTATAACGGATAAACATAACAAACAAAAGATAAAATTTAAAGTAAATATAGATTTGTTTTTTAGATAAACTACTACTAAAGTCTGAACTAATTTGATCTTCAAAGTTACTTAAACTACTGTTAGTAATATACTTTAAAATGTTAGCAGTTAAAAAAAGCTTAATTTGAATAGATATACCAATTTTTCGATTATTTTAAAACAATTAATTTTTACAATATTTACTTAATTTTTTAAACCAAATTTTAATGAAATGAACATTTTTACAGATTTTATTGGCATTTTTTAAAAATTTCGATTCACTTAAACAGTAAATTTATAAAAAATGGTTACTTTATTTTTGCATTAATAATAATATTAATTGGATAAATATAAATGTGCTTAAATAAACATAGAAAGGAAATTATAAAAATCACAAGTTATCAATTTAACAGTTCTTTTACTTAATATACGTTTATATTAGAGCATTTTCTTTATAATTAAGGAATGTTTTCTCTTATTGGCTTAGTTTGACTTTGATATTTAACTTTAAAATGTAGCTGTAAATTTTTAGCAGCATCATTTGTTTTGCCTTCTAAATTATTAAAGCTAATACTGTGATTTACTATTTGGTAATTACTACTAAATAATAAAACAACAAAAGAGTATAAAAAATAACTATTGATTTAAAAAATAGTTAAAGTAATAAATGCATTTTGAAAATTTTAACTATTAATTAAGTATTTTAAATTAAAATACTTTTAGCAATTTATTTATTATATTAATATTATTAAATTTATTAAATGCATTAAATAGGTAATTAGCTACTTTTAAAAATAGCTGATTTTAATTTTAAAAAGCAAATAATAAAAAATTTTGCTAATAAAATTTGATATACTTCATTAAAAGCTATTTAAAAATTAAAGTTTTTAAATGTACATATTATTAATAAAAGCATACTTATTATTATATAGTAGATATACCTTCTTAAAAAATATTATTATTATATATTTAAATATTGCTAAAAAATTCTTAAATTTAAATTATATAAATTTTTAGAATATTATTTCTAATATATTAAAGTTTAAAAATTAAATTTTTTTATAAATTTTAATATAGCTTTTTACTTAACTTTTTCATGTAAAAGAATAAAATTTTATAAACTAGCTATAAACTAAATTCTATTTTTTAATTAAAAATAGTATAAACTAACTTAATTTTTTAATTAATAATTAATTAAGCAACTATAGCTTTTATTAATTTATAGATTATTATATTTATTTTATAAATATTATAATAGAAAATTAAGCTAATATTTATAAAAATAATAACAATTAAATATATTAAAACAATTTAAAATTATATTTTAAATATAATTTAAAAAATAAGTATATATATATACTAAAAAAAGCTAAAATATTTATTATATAATTTTTAAAAATAAAAGAAAATAGTATAATATATATTTATAAAATAGGATTAATAATAGAAAATTAAACTAATAATTATAAAAAATACTATAATAATATATATTTTTTACATATTTAGCTTAAATAAATTATAAAAATTTAGTTTTTAAGTATTATTTTATACTTTAATAGTTTAAATTTTAATTTAACTTTTTTAATATAGTTAAGTAAATTTAATTTAAATATACTTATAAATATTTAAAGCTATTTTTTTAATAATGTTATATATTATAAAAATATATATAATTTTATAAAGTATAAAATTAAGTAGTTAAATTTTTAGCTAATTTAAAAAGATTTTAAAATATAAATAAAATTAAATAAATTATAAGCTAAGTAAAATATATAAACTTTATCTTTATATTTATAGTATTATTATAATAATTTTAAAAAAATAGTATATATATATATTACTTTTAGCTTAAAAATATACTTTTTATAGAATAATATAGTTAAAAAGTATATTAATTATTTAAACTAATAAATATATAATTTTTGCAAAAATGCTAAAAAAATCAAAAAAATAATATTAGTTTAATTAAAATTATAAATATTTATAACTTATATCTATAAATTTAAATTATATAATAGGTTTTAACTTATAGTAATTTAATAAATCTAAAGTTAATTTTTAAAGTAATATATTATAAATATAAATACTTAATATATTAAAGATATAACTTTTAATATATAAAACTCTATACTTAATTTATAAAAAAACAATTTTAATATTAAAATTTATATAGTATAATAACAAAAATATAAATTTACTTAATAGGTTTACTTTAAGTTTTTAAAAAATATATATTTAAAAAATTATTAAATTATTTTAATATTTAACTTTTTTATATAGTAAAAAATAGTTATATTTATTATTATTATAATAACTAAAAATTAAATTAAAATTTCAAATTATATATATAAATTACTAATATTAAACTTTTTATTTAGCTTTTATAAAAAAATAACTATATGTAGCTTAAATTTTAACTTAAATAAAAATAATTTAAATTTAAAAAAAAATTCATTTTTTCAATATAATAGAAAAAAATATTAATAATTATAAAATTATATTAAGTATATTTTACTTTATAAAAATATTAGTAAAGCTAATTTATAAAAACTTGTATAAAGTTATAAATTTAAATAAAATAGTTTTAGCTTATAACTATAAACTTATAATAATTATAAATTTTACTTAAAAAATTTTTATTTAATTATAATATTATTTTATTAAAATATTAATTTAGTAATATAAATATACCTTTTTTAATTTTTAAAATAATACTATTAAAGATTTTTTAATTTTATTTAATTATTTTATATATTTTACTTTTTATTTATTAATTAAAAATTAAAATAAGCTATTAAAGTTTTAAAATGCTTAAATAAACTATATTAAAATTTTAATTATATTTAATTATTTTTACTTAAGCTTAATATTTTAAGCTTTATTAATAAATTAAATCTAGTATAAACTATTAAAATTTAAATAAATAATTTATTATTTATTAATAAAATATTATAATAAAGGTTTTATAAAAAATATATATAATAATCAAATATTTTATTTAGATTTTATTATTTTTAAGTTATTTATTCTGCTTTTTTAAATATATTAAAGTTATATCTTATAAAAAAATTATTATATTTTTATTTAAATACTTTATTTATACTTTTTATAAATATTTATTACTAAAAAAATTACTTTTTATTATTATTTATATTATAAATTAATTTTTTATAAATATAAACTAGTTAGCTTTATTAGTAAAATATTAAATATTAATATAAATATTTATTAGTTTATAGCTATTATTTAAAATAATAATAATAATAATAATACTAATATTATATTAATTTTTTAGTATATATTTATATATAATTTTATTATTTATATTACTTTATTATTATAATATAATATATTTTACAACTTAAATATTAGCTTTAATTTAATATTATAAACTAAATAATAATAAATATGTTATAAAATATTAAATTAAAATTTTCTTAAATTAATATTTCTACTAATATTTTAAATTTTAATATATTATTTATTTTATTAAAATAAGTAACTTTTATTATTATTATTATTTTAAGTTTTATATATATATAATATTTTATTAAAAAACATTTAAATAAAAAATAAAATTATAATTTTTAGAAAAAAATATATATATATATTAAAATACTTTATTATTTAAAAGTAAAGCTTATAAATATTTAAGTATATATTTTATAGCTATATAAAATTTATAGCTATTTATATTTTTTTTAAATTAATTCTATATATATTATTTATAAAGCTAAAGTGTTATAAAGTTAAATATATTTAATATAATTTTATAAATTATTAGTAATTTTTTTACTATATAAAAAAGGTAATGTATAATTTTTATAGATTTTTATTTCTAGTATTTATAAGCCTTTTCTTTTAAGTTAAAATTTAGGCTAAAGATATATAATTATTTTATTAATAATAGAAAAAATAATTTTTATAGTAGTTAAAAAACTTAATTTTAATATTTTATATATATAATTTATAAAATATAATATAAGTTTTTATTATTTTAAAAGTAAAAAAAATTGTAGTTATATATTATATATATATTAATATATTAAAATAATTTAATAACTTTTTAAATAAAATTTCAAAAAACTTAAAATAAAATTATTTAAATAAAGTTGTATATTTATAGTAAAGTTATTAAAACTTTAATATTAAAACCATTATATATATATATTAAATATAAAATTATATAAACTGAAAACTGTTTTTTAATATATTAAGTATTTTTTATACTTTTAAAATATAGTTTTAAAAATTAACTTAAAATTTTCTAAATTAATATAAGTTATAATTTATTATATAGCTAATATTTATAACTTATAGCTATATATATATTTTACTTTTTAACTATATTATAAAAATATTATATTTATTAAACTTTTATTCATTTTTAAATATTTTTAAGTATATTTAAATTAAGCTAATATTTTAGATTTTAAAATTTAAAATAAAATTTAATTATATAAATTACAACTAAAGCTTTATTTTAGTTTATATACTTTTAATATCTATTTAAACTAATTATAATTATATTTATATAGTAAATTTATTAAAATAATTATATATATAGTATATATAATTTTATATTTAATTATTTTTTAAGCTATATATAAAGTATAAATTTTAATTTTAAAATATTTAAAGCTTTATTTTAAGTAGTTTTGATATAATTACTATTTATATAATTATATTTTATAATAATATAACCTTTTAATATATACTTAATTATAATATTTTTTATAATTATTAGCTTATTTTTAAGTATTTTACTTAAATAATAAGTATAATATAAACTATAATATTTAAGTTTTTTATAATTTTTATAATAAAATTATTAACTTTTTTAATATATAGATATATTAATATTTTATTAAAAAGAATATATTTATAATATTATTAAAGTTATATATTTAAAAAAATTATAATAATAGTTGAAAAATAAAAATAAAAATAAAAATTATATAAAATAAATAGTAATAATTATATTTTATAATTTATTAAATAAAAATATTAATAAGATATAATAAATATTATTTATTTTTAATAATTAAAAAATATATTTAAATTTATTTTTAAATAATTTTATAAGCTTAACTTTTATTTATTTAATAGAATAAAGCTTGATAATAAATATAAAAAAGTTTAAAATAATAAAAAGCTATATATATAAAGTAGATTTTAAAATTAATATAGTTTTATTAATATTCTAATATATTAAATCACTTAATAATATTTAAAAAATAGATAATAATTAAAAAAATAAAGCTTTATTAAAAAGTAAAAATAGTAAAACAATTAAAATATATAAAAAGTATAATTAGTATAAATAATTTAAATACTAATAATTTAAAAGTATAAAGTAAAAATAATAATATAAGTAAAACTAATATCTAATATAAAAATAATTAAAATAATTTAGTAAAAAAATATACTAACTTATAAGCATTTTTTAAATAAATAATTACATATATTTTTTACTTTTTTTTATTATAAAAGTAAAAATTAGCTTAAAAAACTATATTAAAGTTTTAATATAAGTAATTAATCTATTATACTTATTAATAACAATTTTTTATAATAAAAAATAAAAATATAGTTTTATTAATACTAAAAAACTGCTATAACTTTTTAATTTAATAAAAATTATAAAAATTATTTTTTAAAATTAATATGAATAAATAATTATACTAATATTAATTAATAAATAATAAAATCTAAAACTTATAAAAAAATTTATTATTAATTAAATATTATATTATATTAGCTTTAAAATATTTATTTTACTATATTAATATTAATTTTTTAACAGTTTAATAGAATATTAAAATAAAAAAGTAATATTTATTTTTATATTAGTATAATATGTTAAATGCTAAAATATTATAATAATTTTCTATATAAACTTATAACATAGTAGTTTATAATAAAATATTTAAAATATAATAGTAGTATTTTAAATTATATTATTTTAAAAAGGTAACTTTTAGTAACAACTAATCATAATAATTTTTTATTAGTTAAAGTATTAAATAAAAAGAAGGTAATTGCTAAATTTTAGCTGTACCTATTAGCTACCCTAATTCTAACAGGTTAGAAGCTTAAATAACTTTCTTAAAAGTAAAATTGAATATTTTTAAATAGAAGTCCTATATTTTAGAGTAGAAAATATTATAATTAAAGTTATAGTGTGTATTTTTTTGCCCAGCATTCTACTAAGGTATATAGGATATCTATTTATGAATTTAAATATCATTAATGTTTAAGGGATAAGTGCTTATTTGGGGAAATCTATTTGTTAAAAAATAATTATATTTTAAACTAAATTCCAATAGTTTATGATGTCACCTTTAAAAGTAAGACTACTAGCTTTGGGAACATAACTCAAACACAAACTATATCAGGAATTTGGACAACTTTTACCAAATTTCAGCACAAGAGATGAAACCATTTACTAAACAGAATAAAGAGAACAAGAGCAACAATAAGGAAAGGGAAAAGAATTTAGAGTTTTCTTTTGTTTTTGATGGACATATATTAGATCATACGCATATAACCAAAAATTGTAGTTTATGTGATCCGGAATTTACTTTGAACTCGATGAAAGAAAGCCAGGTTAATGAAGCTTTTATGGAATGGCTAGAACATCATAAAAAAACTTCAAGTTGGATACCTAATGAGGTATTATTTACTAATATTGCCCATTCTTATTTTATTATAACATGCTAATAATTTTTTTGATTTATTTTTTAAATTAAAGGTAGGTCAGATCTTACTATTTAATTTTTTCGATTCTTTCTCAGATGTATATAAGAAGATAGAAATATCAAATAAAGTATTGAAGCAAGAAGAAGAAGATATCGGTTATACAATAATATATAATGAGTACCCTCCTTACCTTGGTACTATGGGTATGGAATGTTTATTCGGCTTAAATTTAAGTCTTAAGCTCAGCGTCTTAGATAGTGAATCCCAGCTCAGAATGACTGCAAGTTTATTCATAAAGAATTTAGATTATCTATTAGCTTTAACTTCAAACGAAAATATCGATATAACTTTATGGTACGAACCGCTAATACATCTTAAAGGGCTATACGAAATAATATACTTATTTGAATCTATAGCTAACGACAGCATCGACTCCTTGATCTCTACATTTATAACTTTTAACAACACCTCCAACTACCTAAAGAAGTACGATATGGCAGTTATGCACGATAACCTTAAAATCTTGAAGGAAGATTACATTATAAAAATATCGGCTTCTTTAGTTGCATTTATATCAAGACTTATTGATCCGGGGAGGAAATGGTTCAAATTTTTAGATAATTGGAAAAGGAGTCCGACCCAACCTACATATATCACAAAATCACCGAGCTCTCAAACCAAAATACTATCTGAAGCGGAGAAATTGGACATAATCTTTATTAGTTTAGTTGAAATTTTGCTGAAGTTTCAGCAAGGTTTGAATTTAGAACGACCATCAAAGATGAGTCCATATAAGTACGTACTACTAGAGCATAGTATCCATTCCATCGGTTCATTAGTTATATCTAACCTAGTTTCGGTGGACTTACTACTTTCCATAGGTATGATTGACATTCTAGCATCCTTTATTGGCTGGCCACCTTTTGTCTCAGAGCAGCCAGATAGTTTGTACGGCACCGATTTTACTATGGAATTTGAATCATATCTTCTCCGATCCGAATTCACCATCCAAGTTCTATCTTGGCGGTTTATTGACTTGGCCAATCTCGGTAAAAATAAGCAGTTAGAGCGATATTTAACTGGTAGTAATCTTACCGAACTTTTCTGCTGGGTTTTCTATTTTTCGCAGACAGTTGAAAGAAAGAGTTTGTTCCAATCAAATAAATCAAGTTATAGCCTTATTAACAACAGCACGGTCAACTCATGGTCTTCTATCGATAACGATTTTGTTAGAATGAGTCTTTATGACGAACTAAACGTTGAGATTCCAGGCGTGATTAAGGTGAGTACATTTGAAGAAAGTTTACACGAATTTATAGATAGAAAAGAGAACGCGCTTAATTTAGTTGGGGATAGCTTAACATTAGCTACATTCGAGTACAAACCACCTTATTACTTTCATCATCCCTGGTCCGATTCGATTGAACTAGAAATCCTGTTTTCCATTTTACTAACCATTTGTTTAAAAGATAGTCTAATATACGAGCGTTACCTCAGCCTACCTTATAAGGCAAAGGACGTGGAGAATTCAAATCTAATGCCGCTTTCCAACTATGAGCTTACTGAGTTTCTCATATCTGAACTTCAAAGCTACAAAATACCATTTATGTGGGTTAAAGCTATCAATCTGATCTTGGCTATATTTGATAGCTTTGCGCAGAATTCAATATCTTTATCACGGGGTCCTTCCAACACCTCTTATCAGACCAACGATCCGATTGAGACAATGGACGATTTACATATCAACGATATCTTGTTCATGTACGTGAAGCAGGCTCTAGCTAGAAAACCTAGTATCTCCAAGAAAACTCATCCACCTTTGTTGCAAATTCATTTTTTGAATTTCGTCACCCACCTTCTATTCCCGATTTACGATCCAATACCGAGTGTAGTGGGCGACTTTCCCGAGAACAAGACCAACATTCCTCGAAAGTGGATCACCTATCTTCACCGATTATGGTGCCAGAAAATTTTTGAGGACACCAAGTTGCTGAGTGTGCTCTGCTCCGAATGCTTCTTTGGATGGGGTACTAAGGCGTTGGAGAAGAAGTCACAGCACCAGGGCTTAGAAATAACTAGATATCTCCAGCAAGCTATCATCGACTTCTTGGTCTATTCTGGTACACTCCCGGATAGCGACTATAACTCTATCTATTCTACCCTACTTAAGCTACTGGATGTAGCCACCCATTATAAAGACAGCAGAGGGGTTTACACTGTGGCACGTGGACTATATCGAGTGTTTAAGTACAACAAATCAGTCTTCCAACATCCTTTAAAAAATCAACGTTTTTTCGACTCTTTAGTACCTGCTTTACAGTTCTGCAGGACTAGTGGTGGGATCGACATACATGACTCATCCAATCCAGTAACAACACTCGGTTTAGATCCTTCCGCGATATCTGCTTTTTGGATGTTATTAAGTGTGATAGACTTCGGATTAATTCGTCATCAAGAGCTTTCACTGTTAGTCTTTAAAAATAATACTGTCATTCAGCTCCTGTTTGATTTTTTGGATTCGCAAGTGATTGAGCTAGTCGAATTTGCTGCCTCTCACATAAGTGTTGCTATTTCCAACGGATTGAATGAGAAATCTCAGCCATCAGGCCGTGCCACTCCACTTAGTAAAGGTTTAAGAACCAACATGGCATTAACTACCACAACCTCCCAACCCTTGACCAAGTTGATCAACCAGTACCTCTACCGTCTCAACAATCCTTTAGATACTCAAATTCACTTCAAGATGAGCTTCCTAATATTGGAAGGTATTTCCAATTCAATATTACGCTACCCACCGCATTCCAAGGAGCGTAAGGTGGTGCAGAACTCATTAGTGGATAGTAAGTGTTTCGACCAGCTCTATATGGCTTTGGAGCAGCTCTCCAACTGCATATCCATCGAGTTGATACCCCTCAAAGCTACCTACGTATCAAGTATCATAAAATCATTCACTGCCTTACTAAGCCAGAATGACCATTATCGTATGGAGCTTGCCAAATCAGATGGATACGCCAGATTCTGCATCGCAATACTGGAGAATGATAACGTACTGACGCAAGAGACTTTTGACAGTTTATTCGGTATGTTGGTGGACAGCAGTACCTGGCAGCAATCATCCAACCGAATCTTCAATAAGTACACGATTGCAGTACTCATGGACTTATTTTCAATTATGGAACCGGATTTACAGATGCAGCTGATGGACCGTATGATTAGCTTGGCTAAGGCATCCGATATAAACAAGTGGTCGTTATGCAATTCTTCCATCGTATCCAAGATTCTCAACTCACCTATCCCACCTAGCGTATCTTCCGACTATGTAGCTAAAACCATGGTTCTATTTGAGATCTTGGGTTCTTTCTCAGTCACTATATCCGACGTCAAGTTGCTGTTAAGTTGCCTGTGCTTTGATAAACATTCTTTGGATGGTGCTAATAGCATTGATTCTTCGTTCACCTCCAATGGCTCAGATATTGCAATCAGCTCTACCAAATACTTGGCTTCACAATTGACTTCTTTACTGGAAATGCTCTACAACATAGCTCAGAGAAATAATGATCTATCGTTCTTTCAGTTTAGAATCAAGGGGTCTGGTATTCAGATACAAAACCTATCGGCACTGCCACCCAACGGATACAGCTTCTTTACTTGGCTTCGTCTTGAAGAACCTTCTAAAGCTTACTTTCGTTCTATTACTGAAACATCTCAGTTGCCCAATTGTACGAACAACAAACAGACACTGTATTCATTTTCGGATGGTACTGGTAACTCATTCGAAGCTTATTTCCAGAACAACTCATTGTATTTTCAATTGGATCAAAGCTCAGGCCGCTCTAAACTACTAAGCACACGTTCCAAGCTTTCCATGGGTAGATGGTACTTCGTCGCGATAGCTCATACCAACCCTAAATTCAAATGGGGCTTTGGACAGCCTGAATTGACATACTACCTCGATGGTGAGTTGGTATTACAATCCCCCTTAGACTATCCTACCTTTGAGCAGTCCAAATTATACAGTTTTGTAGGAGCTAGCGCTAGTGAAGGTGTTAGCAAATTAGCCTACGGTGCTAAGATAAGCAGCGATCTTTTGGAAAACTCATTTAATGGACAGATGACCACACTTTATTTACTGTCAACTGCCATTACCCAGAGCCAGGTTCATTCGATCTATGAATTAGGTAAACATCACTCGTCCATTTTTACCAACGACCTTACCAAGGGTGTACAGACTGCTTCCACTTTAACATGCGCCAACCTTATTGAACCTAGCCTTTCAGTTCATCTTACCTTTGCGTTACACATAGGCGCATCCAAAGGTAACACTTGCTTCAACCTGGCGAGCTATCAAA
The DNA here is from genome assembly GCA_037055185.1 of Capillidium rhysosporum. Taxonomy (NCBI): domain Eukaryota; kingdom Fungi; phylum Entomophthoromycota; class Entomophthoromycetes; order Entomophthorales; family Capillidiaceae; genus Capillidium; species Capillidium rhysosporum. The sequence goes on along the minus strand of JAWQFY010000216.1, from coordinate 27,638 downwards.
CCTCACCTGAAACCCTGTTTGAAGAGGAATCGCATATACATGCATCTTTGGTGCGGATTGAAAAGTGCTCTACTATCAGTCTACAGAATGCTATCCACGCTTTAGGTGGCTTAGAAGTTTTCTTCCCTTTACTGCTCAAATTCGACACTATAGCCAACACACCTTCCCTGAGGGGTCCATTGGATACCTACAGCGAATTCTTTATACAGAAGGGTCCGGCCCACGTCTTTTTCACTTTGATGGGTGCTCTACTGAAAAACCACGAAGCGAATCAGAGGTCAATGCTGGATAACAACAACATTCGAATTATCGCTTTATTGTTGGCTCAGGTCCATCCTAAATATCTGACCATATCGGCTTACCAGTCCATAGTAGCTTTGGTATCCTGTATATCACCCAACTCTCCTTTAATCACCAGAGTTTATTACAACCTGTTATTTAATATGCGTATCTGGGTCTACTCCGATTACGAGACGCAGGCGTACATCCTCAATTCGATAAAAAGTATTGTCGAATCCCGTAAAGCTTACTTCCGTAACGATTTCGGGATACAATACTTTTTAGATATGTTACGTATATGCTACTACTACGAACCCGGTCCGTATTCGATGTCGGACGATCACTGTAACTTCGATGTGGAACGACCCAAGGAGCACCACCAGATCTATCAACTCCGATCGTTCCTACTCGACATTGTGGCCTCCTACCTACGTAAAGATATACTGTTGAAAGAGGTGTACGCGCTATCCCGCCACCTTCTGTCCAACAACGACTACAAACATACCGCGGAACTGCTGAGCTTGTTGCTGCAGATCATGAAGGAGGATGTAGAGGCGACGTACCTCAAGCTATTCCTGAAATCTAAAGGATTCGAGATACTGTGTGCTTTGTTGCAGAAAACTTCCAATGACATTCGGGCTCTCGTCTTCGCTACCCTCACTTTCTTCGTGCAGCACCCTAAGATTCCTGAGAAATGGAAGTTACGGATGCAGGAGGGTAACATTTTCCTATCCATATGCTCTAAGGTCTACACCAAGCTGCCTTTGAACCGGGGAGCTTACTTAGCTATATTAGGGTTCACCTTGGACGTCACTACTGAAGACTTCAAAAGTTTGGGTAACTTTGGTACCTTACACGATTTCAAGCTTAAGGATAACAGTTTGCCTAAAGTCCGTAATCCTGGGATGTTGCTCATCCTACTCAACTTCATCAAGAACCCAGCAACTTCAGAATCTTTGAAGATCGCTGTTCTCAACGACATCAACTTCATTTGTATAAATAATTTGGATGTTTGTCACAGGTTACAAAATTCGAACGGGTTCATATCCACTCTTACCGAGCTTTTACCCGTTTATAACTACGAAACATTTACAACGCATGTATTATCTGAGAAAGACGCTATATCCAGCGAAAACGATGAGAAAGGATCGAGCCTGTCATTAAGTTTGATGCCCAAACTGCCGCAATCTATACAACTGGTAATCGAACTAATCAGCACGATAGCTATCAACACTTTAGGTTCGGACATTCGATACAACCAAGGTTTAAAGTTCATCAGTGAAATGGTTTACTACTGGTGGTCTTCTTCCTCTATTAACTGTAGAAGAGAAGGTAATACGTTACAGCGGGATGCGCTGAAAGTTAACATCTTATCCACCGAAAATGACGACTTGAAACATCATAATTCCACTTTAAATTTAATCCGTTACTTTTTGTGCCAGGTATGCGCTAGATTAGAGAAGGTCATGGCTCAGAAACATGGCTCCATCAAGCCAGATTCCAACTACGAAAAATGGACGGTAAGTTTGTCAAAGTATATAAGTATTTAATGTTTATAATTTTAGGAGAACATTCTTAACTTTACTAGATTAGTCAACGTGCTACTATTCCACTGCTGGGAGTTGGAAAGTGAGGTGTTCTCCCGATTGCAGTTTACTAACATTGATTTCAACAACGTACCGACATCACCTACAACTGCAGAATCTATTAATGACTTACCCGATCAACTTAAACGACTTAGTGGTACTGTTTTGAGTATTTTTATAATTACTTACGATTTTTTTATTAGATCCTAATTTAGCTCTACTACAAGCTCTAAATCCTGAACAGATGGTGCACCAAACCCCCAACAATCCATGGGAAGAAAGTTTGGAGCTGGCAATATCATTTTTAAACTTTGTCGACCGATTCGATCAGTTTATTGCTGAACTTAAGTTGAATACCAACGGTGATCGTAGATCTTCATTCTTCGACACAATCTATGCCTCCAAATACAACCCATGCTACATCTATCTATACATACTTATTTCCGGATTTGAAGTAGTCGATCCTAACGTTTTAAACCTAGTCAAATCACATTGTAAACTTTTCTTCGAGAGGCACCATCTACACACCAATGTAACAAAGGGTGTTGCAGCGGAACATAACTGTCCATTCACAGCTAACATACTTCAGTATATTGTACCAACTTTCGGTTACGCACAAACCAACTTAAGGTAAATTTGAATTATTTTGAATTTGAGTTAATGTATTTTTTATTTTAGTTTAAAAGGAAATACCGATTCTAAACGCCAATCACAATTGCTACTTTATAAAATTTTATTAAAGAGCTGTTGGTCCTACCTGTCGGAAGTTTCTCCTAGTTCAAAGTTTTCCGAAATTGACCTATTACAGCTACTTGAAGAAGGTAACGACTCGAAGATACAAGAGTTTTTGCTATCCCCTATTTGGACCGACTTCTACGATGAGTTTCTGTTTACTGCGATGAAAAACGATTTGGAAGAAGGATTCAACGACTTTAGCTTACAGGCAGACAGTGTACTTCAAGGCTTGAATAGTCTAATCAAAAAGGTACGCAAGGAAGTGTTGGACAGCAACTTGAGTTTTGAGCGGGTGAAGACCATCATTGATGGTGCCACTTCATCCTACTATTCCGAAGAGCAGCACCGTATAGCTACGTTGGAAGTGGAACGGAAGACTATACTCAATCGTACCACTAGGTTCTGGCTAGTCAAATTACAAGAAATGACACGGGAACATTCGGGATGGTTGCCCAGCAGCTCTTCAAACCAGATCCATTGGAAACTGGATTTAACCGAAAACTACTCAAGGATGCGTAGACGATTAGCTATTAACCACGAATTCGACCCTCATCTGGAAGCTTCAGCTAAACGGGATAAAACGCCGGTCAAGAATTCTGAAGAGAAGTTGAGTTGGAAACGCAACAGCGTGACCAACTACCTTAAGAAGGCTAGCTCCCGTTCGCGTCGGATCCAGGAACGACTAAGTCAGTTCGACGAATCCAAGAGTGAGATTGACTCACTACTCAGTACTGATTCTAATGATGACCCGGAGTGGAATTTGGTAAATCACGAAGACGTTTACATAACCGGTCCTACCGAAAATGTTAAAGAGAAAGTGTTATGTGAGATGGATTGTACAATTATATTCCTACTGGCCACCATACACGGAAAATTAAGGTTGACTCCGTCCCAGCTCACCTTTACCATTGACCGGCAACGGCTGTTGGAAGAGTTAAGTTTGCCTCATTCTACCGTGACTATCGATTGGGAGATGATCCACGATCGAAGGTGGTTGCTATCGGAGGTACGTGAAATACATTTTAGAAAACATTTACTACGTAACTCAGCTTTGGAAATCTTCTTCACCGACCAGTCCACTACCTTCCTTTCGTTTAATTCCGCACAAGATCGAGATTTCATCCACCAGCATCTAGCCAACCTGACGTTGACGAACCTGATCGGATCTTACGTAGGTGCGCCTTCTGAGATATTAAAGAAGTCCAACCTCACACAACGGTGGCAAAAACACGAAATCAGCAACTTCGAATATTTGATGCAGCTTAACGCCATCGCCGGTAGGACCTACAACGATTTAACTCAGTATTTTGTATTCCCATGGATCCTTAACGATTACACCTCCCCAACCTTGGACTTGGATGATCCTAACGTGTACCGTGATCTACGTAAACCGGTGGGTGCTCTAAACTCCCAGCGTCTCAATCAGTTTTTGAAACGGTACCATGAGTTTGAAGATCCTGACGGTAAAGCTACCAAGTTTTTGTACGGTACTCACTACTCTTCAGCAGCTTCGGTGTGCTACTATCTGCTTAGAATGGAACCTTTCACTTCGATCCATATAGCCCTCCAGAGTGGTAAGTTCGATCATGCAGATCGTCAATTCTCTTCTATTGCCAGCTGCTGGAATTCCTGTTTAAACAATCTGGCCGATGTCAAAGAGTTAATCCCCGAGTTCTTTTACTTGCCCGAATTCTTCAAGAATTCTAATCGATTTGATCTCGGTACTACCCAGAAAGGGCAACTCGTCGACGACGTGCAATTACCACCCTGGGCTTCGTCACCAGAGCAATTTGTACAGATCCATAGGGAGGCTTTAGAGTCAGAACTTGTATCTCAGAATTTGCACCATTGGGTCGACCTCATATTTGGGTACAAGCAGATTGGACCTGAGGCGCATAAGGCCAACAACATCTTTTACTACCTTACCTATGAAGGCGCAGTGGACTTAGAAAGCATTGAAGACCCTCACGAGCGTAAATCTATCCAGGAACAAATCTACCATTTCGGTCAGACCCCTACCCAACTTTTGACAACTCCACACCCTAGAAGGCACCCTAATTCGAGAGTTGGTATCCCGACCCGTTTAAGCTCTGAATCGTATAGATGGAAAGTCAACGCCTCCGGTTACAAAACCTACCTACTTAAGCTGCCCGCCTCTAACTTCACATACATAAACCTAGTCAAGCAAGGACCCAGCGTCACATCACCAACAGCTGCTCGAAGTATGGATTCGCCTAGCAATAATAGATTTATAGTCACAGTGGACTGTACCGGTAAACTAGGCACTCACCGACTGCTCACTAATGTACCCTCGGTTGAGGATTCGGATATTGTACCTTTCACTTTAGAAGTCAACGGAAAAACTAATACCAAAGTCATACCTAGCCCCTTCGCTAACAACGCCAAAGTTACTCCTCGATCCTTTGCTTTAACTGCGGATGGGCAGTACTTGATATCTACGGGGCATTGGGATCACTGCTTTAAGCAAATTCACCTCACCACTGGTAAGGTGGTTGCTTCGGTACCAGGGCACGGGGATCTCGTAACTTGTTGTGCCTTAAGCGCTGATGGCAAGATTTTAGTCACTGGGTCCAAATCTACTAACGTCATGGCTTGGTCTTTAACTTCGTCGGTCTACCCCAACCTTACTAGGAATGCGGTACCCGCATACAAACGCAAACATTCTAGAGCACGATCCACCTCATTAGATTCCAACACTAGGAAGCCTTCGTTCACGCTCACTCATCAGGAACCCAACATTACAGTACACAGACCAGCTGACGTAGCGTTTTATGGCCATGATGATACCGTCACTTGTCTGGACCTCGATCTAGAGCACGATCTGCTCGTCACCGGCTCTAAAGATGGAACCTGTATAGTTCACTCGTTAAGGACCGGATCTTACCTTAGATCCATACAACCCCATCATACCCGATCTAGATCTAGGGCTAATGTGATATATGTAATGGTAGGCAAGGATGCCGACCTGATTATTGTGACACACTTTAGAAATCGACAGTTTCTAACTACCTACACCTGTAATGGCACTCTGCTCAACCAAAGTGAATTGGAGGGTTATGTTAACGATATTCAGCTTTCCAAGTGTAAACAATACCTTTATCTAGTTGACACTGAGGCTAAACTCAAAGTTGTTGGTGTTAGGAGGTAACTTTTTTAATTTAGGATTGTACTGATAATTTTTTAGGCTAGAACCGGTGCTTACTATGGATATTCCTTTAGTTGCTAACTGTATTCATTTCGACTTAGAACTTAATTGCTTTCTTCTTGGCTGTGATGAGGGAAAACTTCTAGTAATTGATTCAAATGTGAATTGAATGAATATAAAGGGTTACTATTAGTTTTGACTATATTTTACAATTTAACTAGAAGTTATTAAGGGTTTAAAATTTTTTTGATAGGTAAATTTAAAATTTTTAGAGTAAATTTGTAGATTGTGTAAATGTGTTTTTTGTTGACTTATTATGCTTTTGATTTAGTGTTAGTGTTATTTTAAAAAATAAGGATTAGAGTTTTAAAGATATGTAAATAAATATGCAGTGTATGTTTTTAATTTATAATTTTAATATTCATCTACCTTTATACAAACCTAATTATTCTAAATTTAGTTTTTATAATATTTTCATACTTTTATAGCATTTTATAGAAATATATTTATTAAGCAAAAAGTATTAGTTAAATTTTAAAATATTTATAAAATTAACTGCTTACTTATAATTAATAGTTTAATTAATAGTGTTAACTATTTTAGTTATTTTATAATGTTTGTTTAAAAATTGTTATATTTTTAAAAATTAACATAATTGATCTTTTAAAATAAAGTTAGAAATTAAGCCTTAAATTATTTTAGCATAACTAAAAAATAATACTTTTTTATGCTTAAAAAATGGTATAACCTTTTTAGTTATGCTAAACATATTATATTTTATTAAAATTTATATATTAATTTTAATAGCTTTTTAATATAGCTAATAGCTACCTTTATATAATACTTTAATCTTTTACCCTTAACAATATTATTTATATTTACTATATATATTTAATAAAAAAAATAAAAAATAATTTAAATATAATAAATACATTTTAACTATAAGAATATTATTTATAATAAAGTTTTTTTTTAAATATTATTACTATATTTTTATACTATAGCTAGTAATTTATTCTATTATTTTTTATATAATATAATAAATATACTACTTTTTTATTTATTTTTATTTTTATAGTTTTTTTTTTAAATACTTTAGCTTATTTTTAAAATTATAACTTTATTAAAAAAATATGCTTTTTTTATATACTTTAGTCTTAATTTTTTTATATTTATATAATTTTTATTTTATTAATAATATATATTACTTATTTAAAATAAATTTTAATAAAATGTAAATTTATTTAAATATTTAAATTTATAACTTAATTAAAGTAGTTAATTTTAAAACTTTTTATCTATTTATTTATTTTATTTTATTTATATTTATTATAATATATAACTTTTTAAATATAAAAAATTTTATAATTTAAAAAATAAAAAGTTATATATAATATTATAATATTATAATATTTATATATACTTAAATTATTACTTTTACTAATTTTTATAAAATTTAAAAGTTTATTTATATCTTAATATTAAATATAATAATTATATTTTATTTAATATTTAATTTGATAGCAAGTATATTAGCTTTATTATACTTTTAGAACAAAGATAAATAGTTTAGTTAATTATAAGTTTAAATAAAAAGCAAGTATTTTAATTAATTATAAACTTTATTTAATTGTAAGTATATAAGTTTTATTATAAAATTAAGTTATAATTAAATGCTTTAGCTTAATTATACTTTATAATCCTAAAAATATATAATAAAATAATTTAAAAATAATTTATAAAAAAGTTTATTTAAAGTAAAAAATTATTATTAATATTTATATTTAATAATTTACTTATAAAAATATTAAAAAATAAGATATATAATTTACTTTTAAAAATTATCTAGTAAATAAAGTTATAATAAATATTAATTTAAAATATATTAAGTTATTAGTAAATAAAAAAATATATTATTATAGTAATAATAGGGTAATTATATTATTAAAATAGTTTAAATAAAGGCTTAGTTTAATAGCAAGGCTATTTTAGCAAATTTTTTAATCAAATATTTTTTAATATAGAAAATATTATTTAAGTTTAACTTATAATACTATTAAAAAATTAATATTAATATAAAGTTAAAGCAATATATATTTAAGCTTAATATACTAGCTAAAATAGTATAACTTTAACTTAATATATACAATATTTAAGTTTTTATTATATTAATAATATTAAAATAATTAATTTAAGTTAAAGTATAATATAAAATTTTAGTTTAAATTATTTTATATATAAATTAAATCAAAAATAACTATTAAAAACTTATTAAAAGCATTATTATAATTATATAGTAAACTATAAATTATACTTTTTATAAATAAAAAAAGCTAAAAATTTTCAGTTAGTTTTTTAAACTACTAATTTAAATATTAATAAGTAAATATAAAAAGTATACATTTTTTTAAAATTAAAAAATTTTATATTTTAAAGTTTTTTTTAAGCTTTAGCTAGTTTAATATTTAAATATAAACAACTTTTTAAAATAATTAAACTATTTTTAATAATATTAAAATTTAAAAGATTTTATTTTTATTTTATAAAAGCCAACTTAAAATTATAATATTATTGGCTAAATTATAATTAATTACTATTTTAAATATATAAATAATTATATTATTATATATAAGTTTTTGTTTTATTTTATTTTTTCTAATTTTTATAAAACAATTATAGTAATTATTATATAAAATTTATAGTTTTTAATATTTAAATAGCTTTTAGCTTTAAATAATTTTAAGTATTTATTTAATTTTAAATAATTAAAATAAACTATTAAATACTTACTTTAAATTTATAATTTTTTTTAAAATTATTAATAGTATTTTTATTATATTTTTAAACTTATTAGATTTTTAAAGTTTATTTAAAAATATTATATTTAATTTTTATTAATAATATACTATTTATTAAAAATATATTTATATAATTAAATATTTATATTTATATAATTATTTATCTAATTAAGCATTTTATTAATATATATTATATAATTATTTTTATTTTATTAATAATAATTTTTAGTTTATAGCTAGTATAAAGGTTAATTTTTAAATATTATAAAAATATTATGTTATCTAATATAAGTTTTTATTTTTAAAAAATTTCAATTTAGTTTTTTAAGCTTATTATTAAAGTTTTTAATATATTATTTTTATAAACTAGATTTTTTATACATTAGTAAAATCTTATATTTTAATATATATCTATAGTATAGACTTTTATTATAATATTACTATAGCTTATAGCTTTTACTATTTAATTTAAAATAAATTTTAACTTAGCTTAGTAAAAAAGTTTTAATTAAAAGTTTAGTTATTTATTTTAATTTTTAATTTTTAAAATTTTTTTAGTATAATAATAAATTTAATAAAATTATAAAAATTATACACTTATTTTTTATTTAATTTTAAATTACTTTAATAAATAAAATAGTAATATTATTAAAAATAACTAATTTTTATTTAAAAAGCTTAATAAAATTTTAAAAGTTTTATATAGTTAGATTTTAATTAATAAATAAACTTTATTTGTTTAGTTTTATATATATATACTTTTTAGTATTAAGCTATAAATTTCAAGCTAAAATTATTTTATAAATATTATATAACTAAGAATTATATACTTTTTATAGCTATTTATAAGTTTTTTTGATTAAATTTACTTATATTTAGCTTTTTTACTATATAAAATACTTTATTTAATATATTTTTATTAATTAATAATTTTTTTTACTATTTAGAAAAATATAAAGTATAAATTTAATAAGCTATTATTTAAATATTTTTAAACTTTATTTAAAAGTTAACTAAATATTTTTAATTAAATTAAACTTAAAGTATATAAAAAACTAGCTAAATAGCTTAATAATATTATTATTATATATAGTATATAAAATTTTAATTTTAATTATTATAACAGTATAAAAAATAGCAACTTTATTACTTTATAATAAAATTATATATTAAAATAGCTTAATAGTTTTTTAAATAAACTTTTTAAATAAGCTTAAAATAAAATAATAAATAAATTTATATTTTTAATACTAAACTATAAAAATAATAATATTAAAATTATTATATATATATTAAATATAAGTTTTTAAATATTTAAAATAAAGCTTTTGATATGTTAAATTTCTTATATATTTTTAAAATTATATAATTTATAATTTACTATATAATTAATATTTTTAGCTATAAGCTAAAAATATTTATAATTTTAATTAAACTAATATATATCATTTTTATTTTAGTAATTATACTATTAAAATTTTATATTTACTAAACTTATATTTATTTATACAATCTTATATATAAATATAAATAATCTATTTAAATAGTTACTATATTTTTTTTACACTTTTTTTTAGAAAAATTCTTTTAGCTTTAAAACTTTACTTAAAAATTATACTAACTCTTTTTTTAAAACTATTTTAATAATATACTATAATATCAAAACTTAATTTTAGTATTTTATAAATCTTATAAACTATTTAATTCTATTTATAATTAAAAAATTTATAGCATTACTATAAAAAAATAAAAGTATAACTTTATAATTTTTTTTTGCTATACTTAATAAAATTATTTAATTTTTTATATTATAAAGTATTATAAAAAAATAGATTTAACATTTAAAAAGTATATTTAAATTAAGCTTGCTTAATATAGCTAAATAAATAATAGTAATATTTTAGCTATTTTAAAATTTAAAGTAGTATTTTACTTTATATAATATTATTAAAGTATATTTTTAGCATATTATATTATTTAATATATTTAATTTAACAAAATATATATATATATAGTAAATAAATTATATCTATATATATAATATATTTACTTTTTATACTTACTTATAGTAAAAACTAAATATTTACTTAATATATAGCTTTAAATAGCTATAGTTATAAAGTAATTATACAACTATAATATATAATAATATATTTTAAAAAAATATATTTAATATTTACAGTTTATAAATATAAACATAAATTATTTTTATAATTATTAACTTACTTTTACATTGCTATATTTATTTGATAAGTATAACTAAGCTGTTTTTTAATTTTTTTATAATTTTATAATAAGTATTTTAGCTTATTTTAATATACAAGTTCAATAATACTATATTAATATTTTATTAAAATTTTACTATATATATAATTTTATTATAGTAATATGTTTGGAAAAATATTAATTATACCTAAAATATATATTTTTTAATTATAATTAAATATAATATTTTAAATTTTTTTAATATAGTATATTAAATATTCTATAATTTTAAATATATAAAAAGCAAATAAAATTATTAATTTATTTTTATTTTTAACTAATTTTATTAGCTAAATATTTTTAATTTAATTTTTAAAATTAAAATCAACTACTTCCAAAAGTAGCTTATTGCTTATTTATTAAATTTAGCCTATATATATATCAAGATTATTTAAATAGTCTTTATTTATTTTAAAATTCTAAAATAAACTGATATAACAACTATTTAAAATTTAATAGTTATATATTTAAAATATATTTTAAAAACTTTTTGATTAAAAGCAGTATTTTGTAAGTTATTTTAATATCTAAACCTTATTTTTATATTTTTATATTATACTAAATATAGTAAATTTGTAATCTTACTTAAATCTCCTTAATTATTATTAAATTTTTATTTATATGTATATATATATATATTTATCAGTTTTAAATAATTCTTTTAAAGTTCATTAGTTAGCTTCTAATAGCTATTATAAAAAAACTATATATTAACTTTTAACTTTTTTTTAATATATTATTTTTCTTTAATATAAAATTAATTTTAAAATTGAAAACTTTTTAAAAAAATGTATTAAAACTACTTCAACTTATAAAAAAAGCTTGGTATTAAATTTATTATAATATAAAATAAAATTAATCAATTTTAGCTATTATTAAAAAAACTTGTAATATATAGTTTGCATTATATTAATTGTATATAACTTTATATATATATTATTATTGTTAAAAGCAAAATAAACTATTTTTTACTTTTAAACATTAAATGCTTATTAATTAACTTGTTAGTAAGCTAAATATAATTAATAAAAATAATATATATTTTTAATATATAGTTATATATTAATCCATTAAGCAATATTTTATTAATAAAATAAAATAGCTAAAGAAATAATATATATAAATTTAGATACCACCTTTTATTGTTCTATATTAACTACACAGTTTTTTTTTTAATAAGATTATTTTTTTTGCTTAAGATTTTAGTAATAACAAAAACCAAAATTAGTGTTAAAATTTCTAATATTCTACATTTAGTAGCTTTTACTATAAAATACTATAAGTATAATTTTTATAAACTTTGCCATAATATATACCATTTTCATGCTGAATAATTATAATAATATAAAAAAATATGGTTATATTTAATATTTACCTTCAACTTTTCTACTTCACCCTCTAGCTTCCAAACATTTGAAAAACTGGAAATATATGTGCTTTTGCTTCTCTTAATTAGGCAATAGTTATTATCATGCTAATTTTAAATTTCATTCAGGTATCTTGTGTAGGTTCCAGCGAATCTCTTCTGTAATATGTTGTTGAGCAAACAGCGTTTCTCTTGATGTAAAACTCTTAAATAAAGCTACAGTATATACTAATTGTTGTATCAGGTATTTGTGATATGTTTTGTTGATGACTTTACCAAAAATTGTTATTATAAATATATATCATGGAAGCTGCTGGTTGGCTAAAGTTACTAAAATAGCTTGGAAGTTTAGGTCATGATTCGAGTAAGTAGAAATTCGAAAGAATAATAATCCAAGCTTAGCTTTAGACCCAATTGAAGAAACTTGAATCATAATAAATAACAATGATAACTGATATCCAACTTAATGCAGTAGTTAACATAACTGGAGCTATTGTTGTAGCTTTAATATTTTTACACCACTTTATTGTTGTTAACTCCAAGCCTACCTTATCTTAAATTACTTCAACTTCAATGACCCTTTTATCGTTTAGTGAATAAATTTAATACGATCCAAGGTACATTAATTTTATATTTATATGAATTCATAATATTTTATTTTTATTCTTAGAAAATACTAAGCATATATTTCTATAGATGAAGGCGTATATATTGATGCTTTTATATTGAAAAAAGACATCACCTAAATAAAATAAAGCTAAAAATATTACACCTTTAAAAAAATGTATTTTAATAATGATTGTTTAGACATACTTGAGAAATATATAAAACTCTTGATGTGTTATAATAAGCTCTATGCTATAAGAACACAATGAAATGTTGATGACAAATGCGCTTAACTGGTTCATTTAATTAATAATTATTTTAAATTCTATATCTATCCAAATGACTAGTTTTGATTTAAGAAACAAAAGATAACTTAGACTAGATATAAATTCAACTAGATTTTTATAGATTAAAATATGGTAGCTTGATCTAAAGCTATTTTGTTAATTAAGAGCTTATTCTCAATAAATTACTTATATATAAATTTTATTTAATTTAAGGCTCAAACTTTTATCTGATACTGAGCTTAAATTTTGATTTATGAATCAAAATACACTTTTTCATACTTATATACAAAATGTAAAAATTAAAAGCGTCTATTTTGAAAAACTCATAGAACAATTTATTTTATTTTAATCCTTTTATCGCATACGATAAAATAATAGTTTTTTATTACCAATTTTATAACAATAAGCTTAAAAAAAGAAATTAAAGACTTGCATTTATTAAAATAGCTTCGTATTCCTTTTTCGAAATAAATATACACTTAAGATATACTATTCATAATTACAACTTTATATTGATCAGTTAAGCAGAATTTTCGATACGCTTAAGGTAGTTCGAAAGTGGACCACGAGTGTTAAGATATTTTACGTAGCAACCATCATTCTGGATACGACCAGCCTCCCTTTCACTGAGGTACTCGGTACGTGAGAGTTTGGTGAATCCCCACTTTTTGGAAATAATGATCTTCTGACGACCAGGGAACTTGTATTTTGAACGACGTAGAGCTTCAACTACAACAGCTTTATTACTATCCTTAGTGCGGATAGAAATTAAAATCTGACCTATGTTGACACGAGCGACAGTACCGTTAGGTTTACCGAACGCTCCACGCATACCGGTCTGTAGTCTATCAGCACCGGCACAAGACAACATTTTGTTGATACGAATTACGTGGTAAGGGTGAACACGAACACGCATGTGGAATGAATCCTTACCGGACATCTTAACGATGTACTTGTTGGCACAAATACGAGCTGCCTCAAGTGCTTCGGATGATAGTTGTTCGTACTCATCGGAAATCATATGTACACAAAGTGGGAAATCGTCAACCGAAGCTTTCTTACGCCCAAGGTCGTAAATTCTGATCTTAGGATCTATTATATTTAAGTAAATCAGTTTAAAAATTAAAATTTACCTGGTACACCACGATTAAATCTTGATTTTGGATAAGGCTTATTTTTGCAGTAACGATAGCAGCGAGCTGGACGACGACCCATTTTTATTCTTGTTTATTGTAGTTGAGATGATAAAAATATTAATATATACAAAATTTGTTTTGAAATATATAAATTAGAAGAAAACGTATCTTGTAAACAAATATGTTTATATAGTATCTATCCGTGCTTTGTTATAGGCTTAGATAATAAAATAAAATGTTTAACCCTAAGTGATAGATTTTTGCTTATATAAACTTCCCAATCACATCATAATAAACTCTGCGCAAGTTTTGGATTAGAAATCAATGGATTACTAATTCAAAATTGCTAATTTATCTGTAGATTTTAATGAAAACCTTAGTCAAATTTTAAGAATTTGTGTAGCTTAAGCTGGAGAGAATACAAGAATTATAAAGTTAGCTTGTAGTTAATGTCAAGTATATAGATATATACTATTATTCTAGAAACATATAATTGGTTTAAAATTCTGCAAAAAAATATTACATTATATAGTTATTCCAAGATTATTTTATTAAGGCATTGTCTAATCAAAACCTAAAATGGTATTTTAATTCAGATTAAGCTATTTAACTAATATACTTATTTTTTGGATAAATTTAATATTAACTAAAATATTTTAGTTACTATATAAATAATTATATTAGATAATTATATATTCTAATAAGTATATCTTAGCTAGTTTAAAATACTTTTTTATTTGACAGCTTATTCAAATACATATTAGTTTTTTAAATTAATTTTCAATATTAGAATAAAATTTAACCTTTATTTAAGCTTTTCAAAATAATCTACAATATTAAAATAGCTATTAGTAGTTAAATATTGTATATAATAATTGTATTTTAATAGCTATAAACTATATTTGTAGCAATTTATTACAATTTTTTAATATATTTTAATTAGCAAATTAAACTAATTTAAAATTTATTAAAAATTAATTGTTTAAATAACAGCAATTATTTTTTTTATAATTATAAATTTACTTAATTTAATTAAATAAAGCTTATCTAACTATTTAAAAACATTTATATTAAATATAGCTTAATATTATAATTTTAGCATTTTATTAAATATATTTTTAATTTACTTTTAATATATAATATTCTTTATTATTAGTTTTTAATTTTATAAATACTTAATTATTTAATACTTTTTATATATTTGATTTAGTATTTATTTATAAATTATTACTATTATTATTTAATATTTTCTAAATATTATATAAAATTATATTTTAATTAATACATTATATAACAATTTAATTTAATTTCAAATAAGTCTAAAACTTTAAAAAAATAAATTTAGTATATAGAATAAATAATATTTTTTAATTTCTTAAAGAATAAATTAAAATTAAATAATATATATATATAATTATTTGCTTTTAAAAATTTAATAATAATAAAATTAAGCTAATAAAATCTTTAATAAAAATAAATACAAATGTATATATTTGCTTTTATATATTAAAAGTAAATAATATTTAGTATACTTTAATAAATTTTATAAAATAAACTAATTATATAATAGCTTATATTTATAAAAGTATATTTATTATTATATAATAAGTATACTTTTTATAAAATTTATATAATTAAATATATATATCTTAATAAAAAAAGTGCTTTATAATTTATAAAGTATTATACTTAATATTTACTTTATATAATATTAACTAAAATATAAATATACTTAATGTTTTTTATAGTAAATAATTATAATAATATTATAGTATATATTATAATTTTAATAATATATTTAATATAATAAAAAAATAAGATAATATAATTTATATAATACTAATATAATAAATATAATAGTAGAAAATTAAGCTAATAACTATAAAAACTATTAATATTAAATATATATTAAAAAACTAAGCTGTTATATAATATATATTAAGTAATTAAATTTAAATACTTTTACCTATTTGTAAATATTATATATTTTTTAATTTTATTTTAACTTTATTATAATATTTAAATCTTTTTATACTTTTTAAAGCTTAAAATATTAATATTTATAAGTTTTAAATATAAAAATATATATTATTAATAAAAAGAAAAATTTTATTATAATTTTTTTTCAACTATTAAAACCTTTTTTAATTAAAATAAAACTAAAAAAAAGCAGTTTTTATTATAAAATTTCATTTTTTTTCAGTATAATCTACTATATATTTAAAGCTAAAAAGCTTTTATTTTTAGTAAAATATTATTAAAACTAATTAATTTTATATTATATATTTTTTTAACTATAATTTTATTTAAAAATTAACTATTAATTTTTATTTTTATTTTTATTTTTTAATAATTAGTATAAATATAGATATTATTAAGTTATATACTTATTATCACTACTTTATAAAATATTTTAATATTTTTTCTTATAATTTTTAGCTTTACTACTTTTTAAATTTATTATATTATTTTACTTTAGCTTAAATTTAGCCTTTTTTTAGTATATTATTCTTTATAATATAATTATATAATTAATAACTATATTAAAGCTTATTAAAAAATATAGTTTTAAATATTAAATAATTAGCTTTTATTTTTTGAATATAGTTTAATAAATAGTATAAAAATATATAAGTATTTAATATATTTTTTATATAAATATATACATTTAATTTAATTTAATAGTAAAATATAATACATTAAAACTTTAGCTTTAGTAATAAATTTATATAATAAAGTACTAATTTAAATTTTAAAATAACTTTAACTAGCTTAATTTAATTAATAAAATTAAATAAATTCTTTTTAATTTTTATATAAATATTCAAAGCTTTTTTTCTTACTATATTTAGAAAAAAGTTTATAAATTTATAAAGTATAATATTATACTAGGTTTTTTTTAGCTATATTAGAATAAAAATTAATAATTATAAAATTAAGTAGTGTTTATAACTTTATAAAAATATAAAGACTTTATTTTTATATTTAAAATAGTATTAAAATTACTTAATTTAAATATTTAATATAATATAAAAATAAAACTTCTATTATTAAAGTATTTTATTTATAAAATAGTATTTTTAAAAAGTAAATTACCTATTTAAATAGCAATATTTAAATTTGTATAATTTTTTATATTTATAAATATAAGTTAAATAAGTTAAAATCTTAATAATACTAAATTTAAAATAATATATATATAAATTTAATTATAATTATAATTATTTATAGCTTATAGCTATAAATATAACTATATAGCTAACTTTAACTAAAACTACTTTGAAGTAATAAATTTAACTTTTAAAATTATAATTTAAAAAATAAAAGTATTTAATATATTTAAAATAAAGCTTTAAATATATAAAAACCTAAATTCAGTATATAAAAAAGTAATTTTAAAACTAATATTTTTACAACTTTACTATAACAATATAATTTTACTTTAATAATTTTTTTAAACTTTAAAAAAAAAACTATTTAAAAATCTTAATATATAGTTTTATATATAGTATATAGTTTTTAATTTATTTACTACTATACTAATTAAAAAAGCATTAATTTATATATATATTATATATATAAAATATTAGAATTAGGTTTTTTATTTAGCTTTTATTATATAAAACAATATTTAAGTAATAATCTAAAAGATTAAATTTAGATATTTTTAAATTAAATTTAAAAATATTAATAAAAAATAATTTATAAGAATTTATTTTATTTTTTTATTTAATAATAAAAAACTAAAATTTTATAAATTTATATTTATTATATTAGCCTTTATATATTAAATATTAATTTAATTAAATAAAAATAAAAAAACTTATAAAAAGTTATAAATATTAATAATTAAATATTATATAACTTTAATAAAATAGTAAAAGTTTATAGCTTATAGCTTAAATATTTTTATATATTACTTATAAATAAAAATATTTTAATACAAATCAGCTTTTTTTAAATTTGTAATATTAATTTTTTATTATTTTTAAATTTTTTATTTTATTTTTTTTAATTTAAATAATAATTTATATATTTATTATTTAATTATATTAAGTTTTACATTTTTATTAAGTTTTTTAAATTAAAATTAGTTTAAACTTAATTTTAAATTTCTAAGAATTCCATATATATATTTAACTTAAAATATTAATAATTGATATTTTAAATTATATATATTTTTTATTAAAAATCAACTAAAAAATATTAATTTTAATTTGTATAAATCTAAATTCATTTTTTGTTCAGTTTATTTTAAATAATTTAATTTAATTTGAAATTAATATACACTAAATTTTAATATAATACTTAAATTATTGTATTAAGAAAACAGTATTAATTTTATTAATTCTTGCTTATTCACTTTTATTTTATATGATATAAATAAAAAGGAGTTTTACATTTGCATAAATGTAAAACTACTACTGTATAATTAATTATATTATATATTAGAAATATTGTTCATTAAATTTTTTAAGCATTAAGAAATCATTTTATTGGTATTATTAAATAGATTAATCCAATAGTAAATAAATACCCAATTTTTTATTTCTTAATATTTTATAAAACTTCACCAATATTTTAATATATTTTTAAATTAATTTAGCAATTTTATTATTATTTTTAAATGATTGGTTTTTTTATTTAATTGAGAATTGTAGCTTTAAGAAATTACATGTTTATACTCTAATAATGTTGTATAAATTTTAGCCCTGCATTATTTTACTATACTCACTTTATAAATTGAAAAAGAATGTTTCTAAGTGCCAATATTTATAATTTAAATATAGCATAATCTCAATAAACTTACTTTTACTTTTAATTTACACTTACTATTCAAAAAAAGGTGATAGTTATCTAAAACTTATGACATTTAATTTAGCATACAAAATTATGTACTATAAAATAAAATAAATAAAAAACCCAAATAAAGTTAAATTTCAAGACTTTTAATTAAAAATTTGTTTCCTTGTACCAACCTTAACAAAAATGTTAGTTCACAGAACATTAACTACTGATAAATTTGTTGGTACGAAATATGCAAAACATAAGAAATGGTAAAAAAGAGGTATATAAATCGATTTCTGGTAAAAAAATAACAAAATCGATAGGTACGTTCAAAAAATAGGTATCGTCGTATTAGTAACGCATATTGCTTTTACCGCTACCATATCCGCCATTGTTGTTATTTGAAGAACCAGATTCACCACCACCGAAATTCTGTGTCCAGTACAAAGCATTCATACCAGCACCGAACTCTTTATAAGATTTGTTAATTATGTTAGCGTAATGGCCTGGTGAAGAAATCCACGTTTTCATGACTTCGTTGACATCCTTTTGATTCCAAGCTATATTTTCACCAATTGTACTGGAGCCATATCCAGCCTTTTTACAACGGTCTGAAGGTGAAGATCCGTCAGACCCAGAATGTGACATATCTCTAGACCTAGCTTGATCGTCAGAGTGAGCTTGGGCAGCGTTGACTAACTGCTGGTTGAGTTTCAGAGGGCTTGCACCTTTCTTAGCACGTTCGGCGTTCACCAGCTGTAACATAAGCTGGATGTCGAACCCTCCTTTACTAGGTGTACTTGTAGTTTGCCCGTAGCTTGGCTGCTGAGTTTGTGCTTTGGGACTATATGAAGTGTCATAGCTTGGACTTTCGTTAGATTCGTTATCATAATCACCATAATCACGGGTGGGTCGACGGTTTGGGCGCTTTTTATGAGAACTGGGACGACGACTGTCATAATTACCGCCGTAATGGCCACCACTATTATGCTTGTAACTGCCATGGTTGTTATCTGGGCTATTTTGGTTTCCCGTTGAATAGCTTGGTGCTGAGGTTACCGTCAAGAAACTTGTAGCCAAAGTTAAAAGTGTTAAGTTGAAGACCTTCATTATTATTAATTAAATATAGTTATATATTAGTTGTTAGTAAACTTCGAGTTTATTGAATTAGTTAATCGTGTTGTTAGTTAGTAGACTACCTTCAACGCCCCTTATATACTATTTACAGCATTAAAATTAATTTTACTACTTAGTATCCTGAATTTGCCTTTTCTAGTTCTTCCTAGTATACTGCTTTCGATTTAAGTATTAGGAGTGTACAAATGTATATAGTTTAAACTGCTGGTGTCTAAAACTTGTTGAAGCCACATAAAAAGATGGAGAGGAACTTTAACCTTTTCGTAGCAAAGTTCAAAAGCATACCTTAGCTTACATACTACTCCGATTTATTATAAAACATATATTACAAGTACCTGACCTCATTAATTCTATTCGAATCTTATAGCTTCATTCTGCATAAACTAAGTCTTGTATAAATTGTAGTACTAATACAAAAATAAATGCTATACTTTTTTCTAGCATTCAAATAGTAATATGAATTAATAAATCTGAATTGAAATGGTTAATTAAAACAACTTCCCCAATGCTATCCAAAATCTAGAAATAAAGCCGAACTTACGGGTCCCTTTAACTCCCCAGCTCAACTTATATTAACTTTACTATGAAATAACGCTTATTGTAACTCGAAAATTAAATAATGTACCCCAGTTCTATCCTTAAATTCTTTTCGTTACGTACTATAAGAAAGTAGTAATTGTGAAGGTGCTGACTTGCCTTGAAAATATACTTAATTTTCTAAATGTTTTTATTATAGTGATCTGAATTACATTTTTAGGGAGGTGTGGGAAAAGCTACTTTTACTTGTAAATCTAAAGCTTTAAATATGTAAAGTGACTTATTAAGTCATCATAATTTGATGGCTTATCTTTGATATGATATTAAATATACTGTAAATTCTAAATATTTAATCTTAAAATATTTATACTACTCTTTCCATTTAGTAATAATCTTAACTTGCTTGTTTTTTAAGTACTATTATTTCCAACTTATTTTTATTAACAAAAACTTTGCAAGCTTAATAAAATTAATGGCTGAATGCTAACCCTTACAAATATATATGTTTTATTGTACTTATTTACTATAGCTAGTATATAGTTTAGGTGAAATCTATCAAAAGGTTTTATAGCACTATATATATGAATATACTTAATTATATAAAAATATTTATTTAGTCTTTAAACCAATAATATATATATTATAATATTTTTAAAAGCTATAAAAGCCTAATTATTTATAACTTAATATCTAATTAAAGTATAAGTAAACTAAAACTAAAATAATAAAATTAATTAATGTAGCTTAAGAAGAGCAGAAGAAAAAGGATATAAAAACTAAGCTAAATTATATAGTAGCTTGAAAATACCTAAATTTAAGCTGTAACTAAAAAGACAACTAAAAAAGAAAAAAGAAAACAGTATACAAAGTAGCTACATTTTTTGTTAAAAATAAACATATAAGCTAAAAAGAAATAAAACTAACTTTTATTAAAAAAAGCTTAAAAAAAGAAAATATACTAAAATTATATATAAAAGTAAAAAAAAATATAAAAAATATTTTTTATTTTTTATATTTTTATTCAGTTTTAAAAAATAAAACTTAATTATTTAAACCTTTAAATTTTAATTAAAATTTACTTAATAGATATATAATTAAGTTTTTTTATTTATTAAATTATAAATTTTTAAAATTAACTAGCTTAATATAATATATTAATATTTTAGTTAAGATTTGCTTATAATTTTAGAAAAATTTTAAGTTAGATAATTCAGTAAAATAAATATTAGTTTTAGATTTTTAATATAAAAATATTTTATAAAATAAATATTAAAATTAGTATTATTAAAAAAATTATAAATAGTAAAATAGTAGAATTATTTTAATAATATATCTTTATTATTAAATTGAGTTTTATTTATTTAATTTTTTTTTATATTACTTAATTTTTTGTAAATTTTAGTTTATTTATTATAAGTTTATTTTAAAAAGTTAAACTAAGTTTTAAAAAAGTAAAATATTAATTATATTAACTTTAGAAAATAAAAGTATTTATAGTTAAATATTTTACTAATAAACTAACCTAGCAAGTTTTTTAAATGCTTAAAATTTTAAAAAATAGTATTAAAAAGTTTTAAAAAAATTAACTATTAAAAATAAGTAATTAATAGTTAAATTAAAAGTAGAAATTATAAATTTAACAAAGTTTAGAAATAGAAAAAAGTGTAATTAAAGAGTAAAAAAAGAGCTTTAAAGTATGTATTGTATTTAATAAATGCTAGTAAACTTTAAAAAATAAAGTAAAATTATTATAAAATTATAAAATTAAATTATTTTTACTTTATTAAAAAATATATTATTTAAAAATATATTTAATAAAAAATGTTAAATTAAATTTTATACTAAGCTAATTATAACTAAATCTAAAATAATAAGTATTTAATCTTAATAAGTCTTTAAAAAAATTTTAAAAAAAGATTTTATTAAATAAAAATAAACTAATATATATATATATATATAATATTTTTAATAATTTTAAGAAGTTTTACTATTATTAAATTTAAAATTTTATATCATATTATTAAATAAGTAATATAATTAAACTTATAAAGTATAAAAGTTTAGCTTTTTAAAAAAGTTGTATTTATTTATATAACATTTAAAATTTTAGTTAAATCTAAAATTTAATAAATAATAATAAAATTATAATTAAGTAATATTTTTTTAAATTTAAAGTTATAGATTTATTTAGCTAACTTTTTAAGTTTATTTTATATATTTATAAATAAACTAATTTAGAATATTTATTATTTATTAGTATTAAAAGTTAAATATATTTAATTTTATAAAATTTTAGTATAAAAATATATTTTATAATTAATTTAAATATTTATTTACTAAAAAAATTAAATTAACTAAAAATATATTATATTATATATTAAGGTTAATACTATTAATATTTAGTTTTAAATATTAATAGCTTAATTATATTTAAAGCTATTAAAATTTATATTTTAATATATATTTTATAAAATTATATAGTATTTAAATACTATAGCTATTTTATAATATTTATAAGTTTATTATCTACTACTTTTTACTTTATTAGCAGTAAAATTATAAGCTATATATAATTATTAAGTATATTATAATTTATATAAGTAGTATTCTTTTTTAAAATCCTTTTAATACTTTTTAATATTTATAAAATAAAGTAAAAAAGTGATTTTTTTATAAATTTTTTTAGTTAATTAATTTATTACTAATTATAATTACTACTACTACTTAAATATATTTTATTAATAATTAAAATTATTGCTATTAATTTATAAAAATCTTTTTAATAGTTATAATAATTTTTAATAATTAATTTAATAATATTTTAATAATAATAAAAACAAATCTATTAATATTAGTTTAATTACTAATTAAAATAAAAAAACTTGCTAAATAATCTAAATTTAAATATATATATATATCAAATCTTATTATATTAATAAGCTTTTTAGTATAATAAACTTTAATATTTTAATTCTTTTAAATATATAAATACTTTTTTTAAGTTTTTTTTTAAACTTAAGTTAAATAATAAAAAGTAGTAATAATAATATTAAAAAACTAACATTTTTTACCTTTTTTAGATTTAAATTTAATACTAGCTATTATATCTATTTTTTTATATTAAAAAAAACTTTAAAAATTAAGTAATTAATATATTAGTTATTAAAGATAAAAAAAAACTTTAAAATAATAATTCTAAATTAGGTAATTTTATTAAAAGTAAAAATTTTAAAATAAATAATTAAAAAAATAAATTTTAAATAAACAAAATTAAATTAAAGTATAAAATATAATAATTATATAATATTAATTTTATTTATTATATATACTTTTTTAAAGCATACTAATATAGCAGTATAATAAAAAAATATTAAAAATTTAGCATTATATTAGTATAATTTTAATATATTTATATATTAAAAATTGTTTTTATTAAATTATTAACTAAATATATTTAAATAGCAAATATAGCAATTACATTATTTGCTAACTATTTTAAAAGTTATTATAATTAAATAAAAGTTAATATATTTAAAGTATATTTAAACTAAACTTTAAATATTAGATTTTTAACTTTTATTTTTAAAATATATTTATAAAATAATTAAGAAAAAAAAATACTAACTATATATATATTAAATACTTTTAATTTATTTAATAGTTAAATAAGTTTAATTTAATTTTTTTTAATATTAAAACTATTTTCTTTATTAAATATAGCTTAGTAAATATATATAGTTTATTTTAGTAAAATAAAGCTAAAAATAAAACTTTATTTTATTTTTTTATAGTAAATTAGAAAAAAAATTAAATACTAATAAAATTAGAATGCATTTTAGCTAAGTAAAATATAATAGAATTTTTATATATTATAAAAAGTTATAAAAACTATAAAAAATAGTTAATATAGTAAAAAATAATTTTTTTAAATTAAATACTACTAATTATCTAAATAGCAATACTTAAAAAAATATAAATTTAATAAATTTAATATTATATATATTTTTAGCTTAATAAATTAGAAATAAAATATATATATTAGCTTAACTAAAACTATTATATAAATAGCTTATAGCTAAAAAAAATATTATATAACTATTTATAATTTATACTAATTTAATAAATTTAAAATTAATTTTTAAAACTGTATTTTAAAAGTATAAAAGATATTTAATATATTAAAAGTAAAGCTTTAAATATATAAACACCTGTAATTAATATTTTTTTAAATAAGTTAAATTTTAATATATATATAATTTTATTTAAAAAAGTATAATATTATATAATATATAACTATATACAATTATAAAGCTCTAATTCTATATAATTTTAATTACTAAAAACTATACTTAAATTTAAATATATAGTATATAAGTTAATAATACAAAAAATTTTAACTTATAAAGTTATAATTTTTATATTACTTATAAACCTAACTTTAATCTAGTTAAAAATATTTAAATTATTAAATATTCTATAATAAAAATTTATAGAATTTATAGTTTATTTTTTTTATTTAGTAAAAAGGAAAACTACTTATTTTTATAGAATAAAGTTTTATAAAAATTACTAGTAAACTTAACATTAAAAAACCTATAGACAGCTATTAAAATTTACTACTATAAGCTATAAATTTTACTAGTATAGTTAAAGCTTAAAGTATAAATAAGATAGTATTTTTTTAAATAAATTTTCTTTAAATATAAAATTTTTAATAATTTTTTTATATTAAATTAAAATTGATATATTATTTAAATATTAGAAAATTTTAAAAAAGCTAAATTTATACTAGTATTTTAAATTTTAATATATTATATATTTTATTAAGATAAACAACTTTTATTATTAAGGTTTTTTTTAAAGTTTTTAGATATATCTCAATATAGTTTAATTTAAAAAAGATATACTTATTATAAAGTAGTAAATATATTTTTGAAAGTAATTAGCTACTATATAGCTAATTTAATTCTAGTAAAATACTCTTAAAGTTTTTAGATTATATATATATGCAAAACTAATTAGGTAGTATATATATATATTTAGTTATTATATAACTATATTAAGTATTTATGTTTTTATTAAACTTTTAAATTAGAGTTAGTTACTTTTAAAAATAGCTAGCCTTCTATTTATTAAAAATTTTATTATATTTTATTATGCTTCTAATCTTAAAACATTGTATTTTATAATAGTTAATATACAAAATGAACTTTACAATAACTTTAAAATTCTTTATATATATTAAAAAAATTTTAAATTTTGAATAAATAAAACTCTACCATTTATAGTATAGTCCTAACTTTTATAGAGTTTACTCTCATCTATTATCATTTATTTTTAACTATATTCTGTTTAAAACTTAGGCACTCACCTTAGAAAACTTTCTTTTTTTTAGAGAATTAAAAGTTTTCTAGAAAATTTAATTGAAACTTAATCCGAATTTAGATTCTAAACTTTCTTAAGAATTTTGGAAAAAATAACTTTTTTTATTCAACTTCAACTCGAAAAAATTGTCAAGAAACCGAAAATAGTGATTTCTAAAGTAGAAGTTTTTTAAAATAGAAATATATATATATAGAGAGAGAGAGATATGATGAGTACTCAACTTATAGAAAAGTTAGTGATAATATTTTATAAAAATTATAAATGTACTTTTACTAACTTAATTTTTTTTATGAATTAGTTTACGTATAGAAGAGAAGTTTAGTTCATTTTACAGTAATGGAAAAGTATTATATTTAGATTCCAGGCAACTTTTAGTAACAATAGATCAAGATAAAGTGAACATTGTAAATTTAAAAGATTTACAGATCTTACATAGTTTTGAACCGGTAACCTCTTTTTTTCATTTCTTTATTTTCGATCCAACTTCCTAATCAAAATTTTTTATTAAATAATAGGATGGTGAAGTAATAACTGATTTAGTAGCAACAGATGAATATTTAATTCTGAATTCTCGTTCCTTACAAACTTACATCTACAAACTCACTGATTATAGTTTATATTTTCAAAAAAAACTCCATACGGCACCTGTCTTAGTTTCCGAAATTAGTAGTTGTGGCAGCTATTTAGTAACTGGGAGTGCCGATAGTACGGTAAAAGTGTTCGACTTGAAGCGTAAATACGAAACCCATCATTTTAAAGGACATGGAGGCATCATATCAGCTGTGAAGCTAATAACACTTGGTAAAACCCGTATGTATTTAGTTACTGCTTCTTTAGATTTGAAAGTACGAGTCTTTGATCTAACTAAGAATCAGTTATTTAAGACCTTTGAAGGACATAGTTCGGTAATCCGAGCTTTAGATTACAATTTGAATTGTGGTCCAACTGGTAAATCCAAAGTATTAATTGTAGGATCACGTGATAATACAGTATCCTTATACGATTTGAATTCGTGGTCGCAGATAAGGATAATTCATGTTGAGGATACAGTAGAAAGTGTAGTATGTTTTAAGGAAACTTTTCTGACGGTTGGTGAGGCTGGTAAATTTAAAGGCTATAAGTATACTGGGGAGACAGTACTAGATTTTCCATTACATCCGGGACCTATACTGAAACCAGTGTTGGGTATGTCCAAACTTAAGGATACCAACCTGTTTGTATACGATGAGAACAACGTTATACGTACGTTCAATTACTTAGATGGTAGTTTGAAATTGATACAAGAGATTGCTGG
Source organism: Capillidium rhysosporum (assembly GCA_037055185.1). Taxonomy (NCBI): domain Eukaryota; kingdom Fungi; phylum Entomophthoromycota; class Entomophthoromycetes; order Entomophthorales; family Capillidiaceae; genus Capillidium; species Capillidium rhysosporum. Next base: position 273 of record JAWQFY010000216.1, on the reverse strand, counting down.
ATTTGTAGACGAGGCTGTAGCAGCTAAATTTCTAGACCAAGATAACGGCAGAGTTGCTATAGCTTGTAACGCCGAAAATTTAAGGATATTTGATCCTATTACTAAAGCTACCAAACTTCTATATGGCCATACCAAATCTATATTAGCGATAGATTACCTTCATGGTACTCTGGTTACCGCATCCAAGGATGCAACTTTTAGAGTCTGGAGACTTTTAAAAGACGAGTATGTATGTATTGCAATTGGAGCTGGACATGCTGAAGCTATAGGTAC